>CAUHTR010007943.1:0-123025 GCA_959609185.1 Schmidtea polychroa
TATTTTAACACAGATTTATTTTTTTTTATAAAATATATAAATATTTCTAACAAATAAAATTTTAAAATTCTAATTTACCGTTAAAATTAATAAAAATGAATCTACTTATTATAGTCATCCATGAATACTAGGAATTATTACATCTGGTCTAAGGATCGCAATCTCGGGATTTATTTAAAAAAACTGAAAACATTCTAAAAAATTTAATTATAAAAGTTTTTTTTATTTAGAAAAAAAGAAAAAGAAAACATTACATATTAAATTCACAAAATTGATTATTTATTATTATTATATTAGAGATATAAAAAATATGACAAGAAAAAAATATTTTTTACTGACTTATAAAATGTTTATTTTAAATTAGTTTCTTTTTGACTGTTGGTGAAAAAAATCCTAGAAGGAAACACAATGAATCGACAGTATCGTCATTTAAACTTGAACGAAACTTAGTGCATAAAATTCCGGCAGCTGAAAAATCTCGCTCCGAATCTACACTTGTAGGTGGAATGGTTAACAAAAAATTATACACCATATTTAAATGAACACCGAGAGCACCTCCACTTTCATAAAGTGCCACCTCTCTTTTTAAAAACTAGATTTAAGTTATTTGCTGATGATCCAGATGGTATTGGTGATTTTACCAATACTTTCTCAATTGCTAATTGTAGCTGTATCTTGGATTGGTATTGCCGTATTAGTTTCTGGTTTCTGTGGTTGAGTATTCTGAACAAATTTTCTTATACATAATTTGAATGGCATCTTAAACACACCTAAATCTTGATCAATGCTGCTAGACTTGTGTAAATATTGTAAGACACCAGAGAGTTCTGAACTAAGTCGTTCTTCAATGCGTAATTTAAACGCTTGTGACATTTGCTTACATATTGGTGATCCATTATTGTCAAGTTTTTGTAGCATGAACTGTAGTTCTGGTGTTTCGGTTAGTAAATTTGAGTCCTTACGACACTATACTTCTACTGTCAACTTCACGGACTCCAATGCCGAAATAATATCGAGGATGCTTTTAAGCTCTTCATTTGAGAAATAAATGGGAGATTTCAAATCTATATGACATTTCTGAATAGAAATCTTGAGAAAATTAAAACGTTCCACCATAATGAATAAACTGCTCCATCTTGTTTTACAATCCAAAAGGAGCTTTAACTCTTTTCCGTGATCTTCTAAAATGTACTTCTGCAGAATGTTATTTTTATTTGGGGATCGCTTGAACATGCGAACAGTCCTTCGCACTTTATCAATTACTTGAGAAATATCGGCTAGCAGATCTGCCTCGGTGTCCCTATTTACAACAGTAACTCCACATTCTTCTTGAAAACAAATATATTCTTCATAATCTGATTGACTCAAGTCCTGTACTTCATCAAAATCTGTTACTATTTCAACGTTGTCGTCATTTTCATGAACAAAATTCTTTTTGTACGAAACGTCAAAAACTGCAAGCTGCATGCCATGAACAAGACACAGTTGTTTTTCTCGAGCGATAAGTTTACCAACTTTTACCATAACACTGGCACCATCAGTGACAATGCATATAATATCATTAATGAGAAACAAATTATATTTATCCAGCCTCTTACTTAGTAGCTCTACACATGATTGATCCAAGCACAAGGACAAGAATTTTGAAGAGTTACCATGAACATTGACATTCATGTACCTGCGACATCGATTAGATGTCCACTCATCAAATGAAACACTAAACTTCTGTCCTTCCTTAATTTCGTACTCAATTTTTTTCATATTATAAAACCGAATTTTCATAACATAGTCCAAAGTCATTTTTCGAAAACTATGTTCAGATTTTGGTAACTCAAATCTTTTTGCCGTCAGTGCACTTCTTAGATCATTGGAAATAACAAATACAAAAAATGGAAATCCATCTCGTGTTACCATTCTCGAAACTTTGGCTTCAAGTGATTTATCGTCTTTAATAGCAAAATAGTCTGTTAGTTTTCGTATTTTGCATGTAGAAATACTTTGGAATTGAGATGTAGTTGCATCATCATGTCCATCCTTTTTTCGCGTATCAACATTATCAATACTTTTTAAATGTGTATGAAGTCCCTTAGTAGATCATCCTGTCGTCTTAATAATTTGTGGACAGCGTTTGCATTTAGCAGATGCTTCTGTTTCTGATCTGTCGTTAAATTTCTATACTTCTGCCTTATTTGTCATCGCTAAATCTGTGATAAAGTAAGAAATAAATTAATAAACCTTGAATTAAAAATATATATGTAGCAAAATATGGTTTTTCTTAAATTTTCTCATAACTGCTTACCTTATTTTATTCAAAACAATTAAAATGGTAAAATAAATTAAATATTCAAATTAAATTAAATTTTTAAGTTCACTTAAATAACAGCGCAAAATCATAAATACAAACCATGTAAATGATTTTTAATTTTTTTAAGAAATTAGTTAATAATTAGAATGGTTTTTCCGGAATCCCGGGATTGCGACCTTTAATCTGGTTTCCTTTGTTTCTCTTTCACAAAATAAATATTTTGTTGGTTAATATTTTTATGTTTGATTACAATCTTGCCTAGGGTTTAAAACTATCTTTTTGGTTTTCAAATATTTGAATTATTCGAATGTTTCTAATACATAACTATATAATAAAAAGTCTTATGAAATTAAAAAAAAGGAAAATAAAAAAATATTATTAATAATATTATTTATCAATGAAACAGAGACCAAATTTCATTATTAGCTTCATCTCTCATTCTTATTCGTAGTTTCGAATACATTTTCAGGTGTTGAAAATATCCCTTCACCCTCTGTTGCTTTTGGTTTCAAAGTGAAAAGTGCATTATATAATAAGTCCAAGTTTCGTGATCTATCTCAAGTGGCATCATAAATATGAAATTCCTTGGTTAGAGAATTAAAATTATCACATTTAATTGTCATTGAAAGAGCTTGACTTTTTGTGATTGCTAAATTTAACTCATCGAAAATTGATGTAGCTTCAGGTTCAGAACAAATAACTAAAATTCGATCGTCTTCTTCACTATTACCCTGGAAATAATCGTTGGATTAGTTCTTTGACATATGTAACAGTTCTAGGTGAAAAAGAAAACAATTTCTTTAATTTTAATAAAAAATGATGAAAAAGGATCGAACTTTTGCCCAGGGTCATAGTTTTATAACATCCTGGCGACACAAACTAAACGGACAAGATCCTTTGAAGCTTTTGAACTTCGATATTGATACCTTTGGTTTTTTTCTTCGGTCATTAATACGTTTGAGTAAAACTTCTTGAAATTCAGATTCTAATTGGTGAGAAGAATAATGTGGCGATCTTGTTCATAACTTTCAATTTCAAAAAATATCTCACTATCATTAAACTCATCAAAATCATTATAACATATTTCTTCAAAATCACATAAAATAAGAAATTACTAAATCCATTACTCTTGCCGGATTTTCGGGTAAGCTATATCCTTAAAAAGAAATAGGTTGTCTTATAAAAGAAACGATATGTTAATTTTTCCCATCAAGAACCAACATATGTTTCAACTTTAAATGATTCAACATGGTATGTTCTTTGCAGGCTACAAAAAGCTTCCTCTTCATTTCTTTTAAAATAACTACAAACAGCTCGAGTACATATATTATAAATAAGAATTGAAAAATGAGAAATTAGAAATCACCAAAAATAATTATATTCCTTTTTAAAATTAGCGACATCTTTCATATTGTTTTAAAATCATTGATATAAATATAGATGCGGGAAAGCAAATAAAATTACAGAATTTTAAGCAACTCTAATCTTGACACGAATCTTTGAACTGTTGCGTTTTAAATGAACCTTTGGTGGCATTGAGAAATGAATATTGCCTATACAAATAAGTTTATAAATCAGTTACAATAAAGCATGTCTGCTATTATTAATTTACGTTAATTGTGTTTATTACTTATGATGATTATAACCAATCAATATATTGTAATCATTTAAACAAAAAATAATTAAAATTATTGAACATCATATATTGTTTTTATCCTTCTTAAAATAGTCTATATTAAAATTTTATTATTTCAAAAACATTTTTCAAATTAAACAAAGTTACTTTATTTTTACTGTTCTCTACGAATAAAATTAATTTAATAAATTTCAATTTTACGTATTTTTAATTTAAATAATTTGGAAAATAGTCGATACTAAGTAGATGTAAGCCATGCAGTACATTTGATTCTGATTGGCTGACAGAAAGTATTACTGATCAGCGGTCATTTTGATGCGTGATACATTGTGTTATGGACTCACATGTGTTTGAAGTTGGTATGTGAGATGGAGTTAGCCATATTTTTTTCAAAAAAACGGCTATGAACATTTAACGAAAACATCAGTGAATCATGCTTTTATTGAAATATTTTCCAAGTATTTTAACAAGGAAATTAAAAACAAATTTTTTTATATCTCCCATAATATTTTTAGACAAAAACTTAAAAAATTTTGTTATGGTCATTTAACAAAGCTTTTTGAAGTTGTTCAAATATAAGATTTCCAAAATATTTTTGGTCTGTATATAGAGTTATATGTGCTCTTTCAATGGTGCTACTTCGATGGTTAAAATATTTTACAAGATATTCTGTCGCTCAAACTTCATTTAAAAGATCAATACTATACTTGGGAACATGTTTAACCATGGGGTCCAAGGTTTTACAATTTTATTTTGGAAAATATTTTTAAATCTTATAAACTTAATACAACCTTTATCCCATTTATTTATATTTTAATCTCTACATTTTTGGAAAGAATAGACATTTATCTATCTAATGACATATTACTTGATGTATTATTTTCATATAAATCGAAAAAACATTAAAAATTACAATTTTAAAAAACTTGACAAACGATTCAAAATGATGTAAAATTAAATATCATTAAAAGGAGCAAGAAATTCTCTACAAGATGTTTGTTTCAGCATTTTAAAATATTTTTTGAAATTCAATAATGTTTTATGAAAAATTAACTTTTCGCAATTTGAATTAAATTTAATTAATTAATTTCATCTTTTATACTTTAAAAATTCAAAGTTTCGAAAAAAAATACAATGACCTTGAAAATAGTTAATTAAAACATATTTACAACATTACCACAACGAATAATAAATTTAACTTTCATTATAACAACTAATTGATTAACTACCAAAGTTAATAAATATCCCAATAATTTTTATTTATAAATTTATTTAAATTTTATAATTTAAGTTGTCTTCCTTTTATTATGTTTGAAATTATGATAATTGAATAAAAGAAAATGTTCGATCAAGATTATTTTCCGAATAATATTTCTGCATTTAACTATACTTTCACTACTTGTATATTTCATATTTCCTCTCTAAAATGAACTCATTTAACCATAATTTCAAAGTCTGAAAGTCAGTGTAAAATGTATTCATTTTATTTATAAAAAATATTTTTAAAATTGCTTTGTAGAAACGGCTTTTTTTGTCAGAAAAAAGGAAATAATTAATTTGAATATAGAGTCAAATAAAGTCTGAACTATCTTTCAACTGCAATGTTAACTGACATACGGTTCATTGAATCATGTAACTCATTCATTAAATGATAAAATGATTATGTAAAAAACTATTTTATCTGAACTTGTCATTTTTGATAATAAATTACACGAATTAAAATTAAAATTATAAAAAATATTAAAAACTTTTTCTAATGATTTATTCATTCCTTTAAATTTTTACAAATCTACCAAATCAGTCTTTAAAATGTCAATTATTTTTTATTGGTTTGAAATTATTTATATTTTTAAGCAATTCTCAAAATTTAGTTAAATCTACAAAATAATAAAAGTATAATATAAATGCTATCAGTCATTTAAATAATATTCTTTTAATTAATATAATCTTCGCGTCTCCTGCATAGTACTGATGAGAGTCAAAAACTTGAAACTAGTCTACTATTGGGATTTGCACTGGGTATCAAAAAGCTTGCAATGTTTATATTATTTTAATGTTACACATCCGTAAAAAAATATTTGAACCCATTACAAGTTAAAAATGCTAAAGGTTTACGGATACACTTGTAAACAGTTTCTGTGTATGACGGTGTCTCCAGAGGCGAATATGATTTTTTATAAGCCATGTTTACAAGTTTGCAGATATTATTTTCTGTGATTTAGCGAATTTGCAAGTGATGTGATTTCCAGTGTAGCAGGGAAAGTATGCAATAGAGTTGAATCAGCAATATTGTATACTTACCTGGCGCGAAGAGAAATCTTCGCGTCTCCTGCATAGTACCGATGAGAGCCAAAAGCTCGAAACTAGTCTACTATTGGGATTTGCACTGGGTATCACAAAGCTTCTAATGTTTATATTATTCTTAATTATATTTTTATTTTTACTAGATTTTTTTAAATTTAATTATTTTTTATTGTCGAATCTATGTTTTGTTTAATTTTTAGTATGTACTAAATAAAACCTTTAAAAGTAAACCTCTGTAATAACAAACAAGAAAATCATTTTATATTAAAATTTTTCTCAATCAAAAACTATCAAGAAATAAAAATCAGATTTATTTATTCTTTGCAAATTTTTTGTTTTTAGATGCGAAACTAAATATATTTAAAAAACTGTTTACTTTATAAAAGAACAATCCTAAATTGAGAAGTAAATAACGTGTTTCGTGTTTGGATAAATAATCTACGAAATAATCATCTCTTGTCAATTTTCAAATTATTTTAATAAAATATTTTGTTATTAATTTAAATATAAAAAAGTAGAATTTCTGATATTTCTCTAATATTATACAAACAACTTTAATTGAAAAAGTTAAGGTTAGACCACACAAAATTTTTTTTTTAAAAAAAAACCTTACTCAAGAATTTAGATTTACAAATATTCTTTTTATCGGAAGGTTTTGCTCAGACGAAGAGAATAATTTTTAATTAATTACTTAATCGCAAAACAGCATGCAAATAAAGGGCAAATTGTAGTAAAATTCAAAACTGCAAATATATTAAAATAGAACTTTAAAGTAAAAATATTAAAAAGCGTAACTAAATAATCAAAAATTCTATGAATTTGTGTTGTTTAATTCAAATTTTAAATCTGTAAATCTGCCAGATGGAAAATAGTTAAAATGATATAATTTAAACGAGTAAATACTTATATATCTACTTGTTGGAAACTTCTATTTTAGATAAAGCGACCAGATGCACCAGATTTGAATAGTTTGTCAATCACTGAAAACTGTCCTGGAAAGTGTCCCGCATTAGACATGTAAAACTTTTAACAAAAAGAAGAAAGAAGAGAAAAATATTAAAGTGGTTTTTTGCTTTTCCCCTCTGTTTCTTTTTTTCGTCGGTTTTTCCATAAAATGTATGTTTGTATAATAGAATATTGTATATTGTAAGTTGTGCACAATATGATCTGCTGAGTATAATAATTAGTATAGTCTTTTTACAAATGTAAATATGCAATTTACATACTAGTAGTGAAGAAATAAAAATAGTGTTCTTGTCATAGTATTCCATAATGCACACATTATTAGTACGTATTCTTGTAAAGCGTTAGTTAGCCGGATTATGCGGATTGTCCCGGATTTGAGTTGTTTGTCTCTTCACTGATTTGAACATGTCCCACATTCAAATAAAAATCTCTTATCACTTTAATTTTAGATAACTATTTAACAAACGATTCATTACATTTATTTACCATAGCCATTTCTGATTTGATATTGATATCAACAAAATCTTTAAAATGTTTTGTAATAGTTTCATCATTTACTTCTATAAAAGGCAATTTAAGTTATTTTTGTAATTTTAGATGAAAAATCATCAGTCATGTTTTATTATTAATTAAAAAAAACTGTCATTTATGTGAGACCTTTTCAATAGGAACATTCCTCAAACTATGTTAGCTGATATGCCATTTAAATACTTTTTAATTCCAAGGAATTGTTAATAATTGTCGTGAGATATTTTAAATAGCTTATTAAATTATTATTGTATTATTGTATGTTGAAATACTTATTCATTATTTATTATTTTAGAAAAACTTCCCTGCTATGAAATATATGACATGATCTCCTCTCGTAACACGCGCATTTCTCATGAGATCATTAAGCTTTTGTTCCATTACCTCACGCACTAATACTTATCATGGGTGATAAATGTTTTATTTGTGCTAAATTACAAAAACGGTTGGTTAAAATAAAAAATGAATGAAAAATGAAAAATTAACTCTCATAGATCTACGAGTCATAGGAAGCAAGATATTTGTAAAATACTGTTTCTTGTGATATTTGATCTTGAACATTTTGCAACGCGGACGCGACATCGATGGGGACAAGTGTCCCGTATATTATAACAACTAAATAAAGGTATTGAAATATATTTTGATTAACTAGGGAATTTTTCATAGATTGGATGTTTTCATATTGAATGACTGGGCTACAAATAAAATAAATATATTTAGTAATACATTGAAAATATTTTTCTCGAAAAATATGAATCAACAATTATCTTTAGTGATGGTCTGCGTTTGGAAATTATATACTTTACTGGTCAGTGGTGTCTTTGAGAACCACTAATCTACTGAATGCCATTAAATAATAATAGTGGAAGATGCTATACCGAAAACAGCGTTTAGTAAGACGTTTGGTCAATATGAATTCCCAAGGATGCCTTTTGGACTTTGTTGTGCATCATCTACTCTTTAAATAGTAATTAATGTGATACTGAAAGGTGAGAATTGGATAAGTTGTGTTATATATTTAGATGATATCTTGGTTTTCAGAATAACGGTGTCGGAGCATGACGAAGGTTTAAACAAAGGTTTTGAGAAAATGCGTGAAGCAGAACTAAAATTAGCACCAGAAAAATTTCATTTTTTGCAGAGATAATTAAAATATTTAGGACACATTACTAACGAAGATGGAGTACAGACAGATCCTGATAAGACTAAATCAATATTAGCATTTTCCCGTTCAATATATCAGAAAGAAATCAAGAACGTTTTTAGAAAAGATAAGATATTTTAGAAACTTTATTAAAGATTATGATGTGACAACAGAACGACTGTGTTCTATGTTAAGAAATTATAATAAATTTCAATAAAATTAGGGAAATAAAAGTGCATTTAAATAATTTAGACTAGGCGTTAGCATCACAACCAATTTTGACATTACCAACAACAAATGGATATTACGTGCTAAATACAGATGCAGCCAATGAAAGTATTGGAGCGGTTCTGTCGCCAATAGAAGACTGCAGAAAGAAAGTAATCGCTTATATATCGAAAGTCATGACTAAAGCTCAAACAAAATATGGTATCACAAGCAAAGAACGATTAGAAATTTATACATTAGTTCTAAAATACAAATATTATGTGATGGACTGCAAATTCACAGTGAGAACAGATCACTAATCTTAAAAATAGGTATTGGATTGCATTAGCCCAAATACTTCACAGTATCGTGTGTGGAAAGCCCTATCAGAAAATTTTGAAATGAAAGGAAAATTATTGAAAATGACACAGATTTTGATAGGAGTTCAAATGCAAGACGGGGTATTATGGATTCCTTGTACATTTTTTTGAATTCTTACAAAGCGAAAAAAAAACGCATATGAAATTAGATACCTTTTGCATAAAAAGACAGAAAATTGAAAATGCAGAAGAATCTGAATGATTTCAGACATAAATGGTGACTTTGAATTTTATTTATTTTTTAAATATCCATTTGTTATGTTTTTGTATTTGTAAGAAATAAATATTTGTTGTATTGTTATAAAATACATTTTTAATAAACTTAAGTGACAAAATACCTGAACAATATTTTATTTTTCTACCGTTTTTCCTTAACAAATTATTCACATGATGAGACTCCAAATATATATATATATATATATATATATATATATATATATATATATATATATATATATATATAAATAATTTAATATAGATTCAACAAGATGTTTATTTCTAAAGATTTACTGATTAAGCACAAAAATTATACAATTAGTAACGATTGTGTTTCCCAAAAAATGCCGCTAAATACTATGAAGAAAAGAATATCGGTTGTACAAACCGTCCTCAGATATAAGAGACAAATGCTGGATCTAATTGCTCACAGCACTGTATTTGAAGTTAAGGACAAGATGGAGGGATTACCCAAATTTTTCGCGATTGTCTAAATCAAGATTGATCTAGCGTTTCCTAATATTTGACCCTCTTAGTAGTTTAATTCCAACGAGAAGTCAGACAGAAATGCTGTTTCTCGTGGCCGAGTTGTGCAATTTTAAAGTTAAATATAAGAAAATCAAATTATCCTTATGGTTAAGAATTTTTTCTTTTATTTCGACAAAGCGGAAATGCTTGTACAAAATTTGTCATTATTTAATGACTAGGACTCTATTTATATTCTTTTCTCTCACAATTTCTCTTTAATTAGCACAGTTGGTAATTTAATTTAAACATTTTTATCAAATTTACAGTCTGAAATTAATTTAATTTATTATCCAATGAAAATTGAAATAACTAAAATTTAAAATTACTATTAGAAATTATTTTAATTTAGTGAAATTAACTTAACCCCTTGTGTGATTTGCCCGAACACAATTCGGGTAGGTATTTTGCTGACACAACGATTTGCCCGAACTGGTAGTGATTTGCTCAAGAGCAGCTCGGGTCATTCCCCACCACTCTAGAGAACTATGATAAAAAACAATAGTGAAAAAAGAGTGACTTTTTTGACCTACTTTTTTCCAAGAGGTCGACCACAGAAGTGGTTAATAAGTTGACTCAATTTTTTATTTTTTTTTGTGAATGTATTAGTCTCATAGAATTAATTTGAAAATTAGAGATATTCAAAAATCTTAATGCTCAGATAAAAAGTGAAAAGTGCGTTTTTTCAGTAGAAAAATCCTAAATTAATTACATGTCAATAAAAAGGTGCGCAAATATAAAGCCTATAAAGAAAGTCCCCACTATAGGTTTCAGTTCTCATACGTAAAAAGTTATATATCTATTGAAAGGCCTAAAACAATAAATTCTCAAGTAAAACAATTTAAAATAAGTAAAATAAGTTAATAATAAAAAGAGGAAACACTGAAACAAAAAGATAATAATATTGAAATATGGAACGGTTTAAATGAAACTAACATGATAAGTTGTCACTTAAAGCCCTAAAATGGCCATTTATCACTAAAATGTTAATTCCTAGATGGCAAATGAAAAAGTAATTACCCAAAAACAAATTAATTCTTACATTAAAGCGAGCTAGCTATGTGTAGGGTAGTGTTTTATTTTTATTTTTTAATTAGGATTTATAGTAGTTTTTTCTTTTTTTCTTTTGAGCATTACGTGAAAGCAAAACTAAAAAACTACTATAAATCCTAATTACAAAATAAAAATAAAACACTACACTACACAAAGTATCAAAAGGCCCATCATTTTGTTTATTCTTCTTGTTAAACGTCAACCTTTTGTTAATTAATTCCAATCCTATACGAATAATATATTTCTCTAACTCATAAAGTTTCTTTTAAATATATTTATTTACAATTTTCTTTAACAAAATTTTAGAACAACATTTATCATTTTTATAATAATGTATACAAATTTTTGCATTAGTTTTCTCTCGACAATACCGATGAAAACTGACAAAACTTAAACAGATTATTTCACATAAATTATCGTGGCAAAAAATCATCAAATCACAAGATTATGTCTTTCCCTTTTCCCTACAACATAGAGACTTGGATTTCCATTTTATTTATGTAGTGAATTTGTTAATTAACTTGCTTAGAAATTCCATTCGCAGAATATCTTTAACTTGATTTAATTAAGTAATGCAAAATAAATATTAAAAGTTTTAATTTTCACATGATGAAATTTGTTTATTATGAAAAATTTGTTTATTGTTAAAAATAGCAACACAAATTTTCAAACATGAAAAAATTGATGTATAATCTGCAAAGATAAATGAACTAATTGTAGAGACATACAATTAATTCGAATAAAATTTTATTCAAAAGGACATTGAAATAAATTATGGATATATCTGCTCCGGTAGTCAATGTTCCAACGAAAGCACGGACACTTGATCTGGCGATTGTATGGAGATTGTTGATGATCTTGAATTTTAGCATGCAGACTCCAGTATCGTACGATGTGAAAGTATTTGGATCTTCGCCTGGAATTACTTTGTTAATTAACTCCTTTTGGTTGAAGACTGATGGGTCAGTCCTGTTCTCGTAACGAATTTTATCAGGATAATCGCTAAAATTAAAATTTAGTGTTCCAAGGTAAATTTCTTGGGTCGAATAGATGGTGTTAATGATCAAGATTATCATCAGAGAGATCATAGGTAAGAAAACGAAGGCTTCAGTTCCTTGAATGTCTGGCATATTTTCTTTATTGGTTCTGATGAGATTTAATGCTTGCGAAGTTGAATGATTCATTAATTGTTTTTTTATATTGATGTTGGGTACTTAGGGGTGGTCAATTTTCCATTTAAAGTACGTTAGGGGTAATCATAATCGTTCGACTCTTTCCTAAGCACCTCCATGACTATTGCAATTTAAACCATTTGTGTACCCATGGCGACGACCATTTTGGTACTGTACACAAAGGTGAAAAAACAATGAGCAGGTGAGCTCTATTGCTAAAACTACTCCCCATTGTATTTTCTCTTCGGGTTCTAGACTGCCGATAGAAGGTCTTACGTCATTATTCTCTATGTATGCTATTTTTAGATCATTTGTGGTCCTCAAGTAAGGGTATTCCCAACTATTCCTCCATAAAAATTTTCGCAGGGATCCGCCCTTATTTTCCATCTAATAATTATTGTTATATACTTCCTATAATATCCAAATTGTCCTTCAAAAATTTTGAGCAGGGATTGGCCCTCATTCACAAGTTAATAAACATATTTCCACACTTCTCATGAAAATTTGAGCAGGGATCTGCCTGTATTTCTAATCCTGAACTATCGGTTATCTTAACCATTCGCGGTTTCTATAAGATTACCTAAACCTACTTTATCTACCGACAACTGGACATAACTATCCTATTATTTCTCCTAACTCGGAAATATCTATGAAAATAAAAGTGACTGAGCCGTCCTATACTATCTAACTCTAAATAAGGCCCTAAACTATCGCAAATTGATTTTTCCCCCTCCAACCGTCCATATCCCTATCTATATCCCTACCCCGATGGACTCAACTGGCGAAACATCTGTCGACTAACAGCACGTAGTGCCGCCCGTCCACAAACCTTCCCCAGCCCAGACCATCGACATATAAATATCAAGAAAAACCCAACCTAAATTATAATATTATTCAAAAAGACAAACATAACATAAACCAAACATAAGAATTAATTAAAACAAATTCCATTAAAAATTTTATTAATTCCTAAAATTGTATAACATTAGACTTAACAACAACAAAATGAATAATACCATACCAATATTAACGAAAATTAACTTCAATTTAAAATAAAATTATCTAAATAACAAAATAAATTAACTAAATAACATTAACGAAAATTAACTTCAATTTAAAATAACATTATCTAAATAACAAAATAAATTAACTAAATAACATTAACGAAAATTAACTTCAATTTAAAATAACATTATCTAAATAACAAAATAAATTAACTAAATAACATTAACGAAAATTAACTTCAATTTAAAATAACATTAGACCTAACAAAATTACATTACACAAAAAATCAAATTTACCTCACCGCGATGGCATGGAATCGAAAATTGAGAGCATATGTTCACTGCCAGTAAATGAATTGTTGTGTAACCAGTTGAGCGAGAGAGTTTTTTAAATGAAATTTCACTCAGTATTTATACTGATTGAATTATACGCCTACGCATTCTCTGCTGTTATATCCAATTAGAATGCGAGGCAATTCTGATTAATTTTTGCATGCATGCATGAATGTGTGCAATTATTTATTTTTTAATTTAATTAATCAAAATTCTAATTTTTATTAATTTTTAAGATTTATTTTTATAAATTCTATAATTTAAATAGTTTTTGCTAATTTTAATTTAGTTTTACAAGTTTTATAATTTAAATAAGTTCAGTTAATTTTACTTTAGTTTCATTAATTTAAACAATTTGGTTTTATAAGTTTTATAATTTAAATAATTTTGTTGGTTTTATTTTTAGTTTTCATTAAACAATTTAGTTTTATAAATTTTATGGTTTATCTAATTTTACTACTTTTATTCTACTTTTTATTATTTTACCAGTTTACTAGATAATTTATTTTAAATTTTAAATTTATTTATTTAGAAATTTTTCATATTATTAATTAATTTATTACCCATTATTTTATTTATTATTATTTTATTTCTTAGTTGTTAGCTATTCCGAATGTGATGTTTCTCCTAATTGTGTTAGTGATTGCGACCTTTATTTTCGTTCCTTTATTTTATCACCCGGGTCTTATTTATCATCAATATGTTATGTACTTTAATTTGTATTGATTGGTGTTTTAATTTAACTTGGTGCGATTTTTATGTTATGTATTTTTGATTCATTAAAACAAGCTCTCGATTCTCGGTTCTAGCCCAACATTGATTTTGGAAAAAAGTGAAGATTATTTAAACAATGATTTATATTTCGATTAATTTAATAATATATTTTAAGTTCAATTATTAAATTGATAAAAGTGGGAGTCAGAGGCTCTACACTAATATTAAAAATCGAAACTAAAAAGTTGTATATAGTAGAGTACCTTGAGGAATATGCCCAGTCGGATATTTGGTTTGAGGACTATATTTCTAGGTGATTAGAGATATTTAAAATGATGCTTGAATTTTTTTAGACACTTCTCAAAAATTCCTTTTTAGGGGAGTGGTTAATATTTTTTAAATTAAGTGTTTAAATGAAATAAATTAATTTTAATATTTATTTTTAATTTAAAATTTATTTTTATAATTATTATTATTATTATTTTTGGTTGAATGTCAATCTGAAATTCACACTATAGTCAGAGGGTTTTTAGTCTCAATTAAAAAGCCTGAAAATAAATTTTAAATGAAACAAGCTTAAGTATTATTTTTCCATAATAAACATTAATTTTTATTTTTAATTGAAAAATCTCAGGTAATTTTTAAAATGCTTAAAATTTTAAATGAAAAAACTCTAAATATTTTTCATGATTGAAAACCCAACTAATTTTTCTTGATCAGTAAGCATAATTTCTTAATGAAAATATGTTTACAATAATTAAAAAACACTAATTTTAGTAAATAAATTAATAAAATATAACAGCCAATAAAAATTATAGAATACAACAGATAAAATTTATTTTAAATCAAAAACATCTGAATAATATGCAGCATCGATTTGACATGGATTGACATGTAATTAATTTAGGATTTTTCTACCAAAGATCGTGGAATCATGGACATCCATTTAAACATCTTACTCTCATTAAGTCCTTGCAAACAATACAATTTCAAACACATCGATCACCAGATCCCTGAACGTTGTCATAATGCATCTCCAGCAATTTTTCAATGTTGATAGATGTGAAATGGTATATTTTTGTTGCGAGAAACTCAGCTGCGCAATAGTCAAATGTATTTTGAATTCTTGCTTATAGTTCTTGAATTTTCTTTAAATTTACTCCAAGGAGATAAACTACATATATTTCAACTTTCAACATTTATCATAACTAATTTTATTCAACATATTCAAATATCTTTCAATCAATTAAAACACAATATTAAAATTAAAATTATTAATTAATTAAGTTAATTAAAATGGAATTAAGAAATGATGCGGTAGAACAAATTGCAGGACCAAGTGGTAGTGGGAAAACACTATTCGTATGTAAATTGTTACAATCATACATGTTCAAATCAAAATTCAATAAAATATATTGGCACAAGACCATTTTTGTAAATTAAAATGACAATAATTAAAGAATTTGATAAAAATTGGTCATGAAGATTACGTCAAGATCATGTTATTGTTATCGATGTATATTGATGTATAATCTGCAAAGAAATAAAGATAAAAGAACTAATTGTAGAGACATACAATTAATCAGGAAACAAATAGAGAAAAAGATTTTAATAATTTATTTACAAAAATTGCTAGAAATTTATGGGGTTACAGTTATTTTGTTTTAACTTAAAACTTGTTTCATCAAAGGGAGTTCATGGAACTTGTAATTTGAATGTGTAGTACTTGGTTATTTTAAAAAAACCATCGAGATGGCTGATGAAATAACTGATGCAATAAAAGAATTTTTGCTAATAGAATTCAAGTCTTAAAATTTACTTAAAATTGAATATCTTATGTTAGACGCAATTAAATTCAAGTCTTCTTCAAGCATTTATTTTTATAACAACTCCTTACATCTTACCTGAAAGCCATTTCTAAAATGGCTAAAATAAATTTTCAAAATACATTCATGATGAGCAAATTCAGTAAATGATAAATTGATAAAGATGATTTTACAATTACAACCATTTACAATTGGTAAATAAATTGGTGAGTGAATTGCTGTACGCGCCAACCAACACTATAGAGAACGTATCTCCGTGGTGTTTGGTGTACATTATTCAATTTCTCTCACCGATTCAGTCACCGATTTACTCATCATCACATTTACTTACTGTATTCATTTATCATGATTTGAAATTTATTTTGAAATTTATTTCAGCCATTTAACAAATGGCGTTCAGGTAAGATATTAAATTTAAAGTAAATTTTAAGAATTGAATTTTGATCCATATAGATATGAGATCATTATTCAAGTTCTTAAATATTACTTTTAATCAACCGTATAATTATAAATTATTTTTAATTAATTTTCAGGGATTTTTTAGGAATTTTTAATGACATTTATCTTTATTTATTTTGGAATTATTTCGAAAAAATGTGAGTCAGATATATTTTTAATTATAATTAATTAAATAAATAAATCAATCACCAAAAATATGTATTTTTTTAAAACATTTTGGGAAAAATCGCTGATTAAAATAATTTTTTCAATTTTTGTAATTTTTTATGAGGGGCTTCTTTCATTAAATCAAATCTGGATTGGAAAGATATTGAATCAAATTCATCTGCTCTTGATATTGTCATTAAAAATATAATTTTAAAAATTTTCAACGATCTTTCTTTTCTAAAAATTGTCTAAAATAAAATTATTATAGAAACGTATCTCATCGTTACATTTCTACAAATCAAAAGTTTGTATGTGTTTTTAGTGTGTGTTGCGTTTGTGCGCAGTTTTTAATTTTTCTTCCACTTTTCAGATTTCTATAGTATAAAATGTATCTGACTGCACTCTAAATGAGAACATCAACGTGAAATCAAAGTAAGTATGTATGTTTCTATGTAAGATTATTGACTTTTTTGTTATATTATAGGAAACGGTTCTCAGTGGTGTTTGGTGTAATAAGAAATTCATGTTGGCCAGACGGGCAAGCCATGGAATTTGGTGTGGCATTCAACGTGTTAAATTATCATTTAATTGTTTAACATTATTTCTTGTTATTTCTTGTCAATTAAAAAATTAAATATGATTGCGAAAAATATAATTCCGAAAAAATAGTTATGAAGAATATCCCGAAAAATAATAACTTCAAGAAATTACAAAAATTTACTAATGAATCATAAATCTATAATTAGTAAAATATATGATAAGCCTTTGTTGCAACTATCAAATTTTTTCAAAACGAAAAATGAGAATTTTATACTATAATGAAATTATACTATTTATGAAATTTTGTTAATAATTTTTCACATATTAAATATTTTTAATTAATAGTATAAAATTATTTAGTCAATTATTTTATAGATTAAATTATTTTTAATTATTTAAATTTAATTTTTTGAAAGTAATCAATAAATTAAAAAACAAATAATTAAAAATTAATTTAATAAATTTTATTTCACAACAGTAATTGTTTTTACTAATACAACTTTAACAAAAATCAATTAAAAATGATTAAAGACTTTATAAATAAATTTTTTATTTCAAACAAATGTTCTATAATTTTCCAAATTGGCTTGATTATTTCAATTCTTTCTTTAAATCCTTGAATTCTGATTTTAATCATGTACTTATCATTTTCGTTGCAATTTTCAAATACAATATTTTACATAATTTATAAAAGTGAAATTATCATTGAATTGCATTTTTGTATTTATTGCCAGTAATATTTCCAAAATATTTTTTCGATCAATTTCTTGGAATTCTCCTATTTTCAGATATAATAATCTTTGTTTTTAAGTTATCTTTTTCTAATAATATGCTTAAATTTAATTAATTTAATTATAAATAACGTTCATAATGTAATAATTCTTTCTAATCATTTTTTTTTATTTCTCTTTTTTTATTTTTTAGAATTTGCTGATCAGTGTGCTTTAAGGCTAGTTGTGATTTCATTTGTTTCGAGAATTTTGTTCTTATTGTTTACTGATTAGTCGTTGTGATATGATTGGCTTTTGTAACGTTTTCGGGTGCTATAGATTGTAGGGTTAATGTATAAATGTTCTTTAACTATTACTTAATTCAATCATAATAAGTTTTATAAATGCTTTTCTACATTTAATCTNTGGTGTTTGGTGTAATAAGAAATTCATGTTGGCCAGACGGGCAAGCCATGGAATTTGGTGTGGCATTCAACGTGTTAAATTATCATTTAATTGTTTAACATTATTTCTTGTTATTTCTTGTCAATTAAAAAATTAAATATGATTGCGAAAAATATAATTCCGAAAAAATAGTTATGAAGAATATCCCGAAAAATAATAACTTCAAGAAATTACAAAAATTTACTAATGAATCATAAATCTATAATTAGTAAAATATATGATAAGCCTTTGTTGCAACTATCAAATTTTTTCAAAACGAAAAATGAGAATTTTATACTATAATGAAATTATACTATTTATGAAATTTTGTTAATAATTTTTCACATATTAAATATTTTTAATTAATAGTATAAAATTATTTAGTCAATTATTTTATAGATTAAATTATTTTTAATTATTTAAATTTAATTTTTTGAAAGTAATCAATAAATTAAAAAACAAATAATTAAAAATTAATTTAATAAATTTTATTTCACAACAGTAATTGTTTTTACTAATACAACTTTAACAAAAATCAATTAAAAATGATTAAAGACTTTATAAATAAATTTTTTATTTCAAACAAATGTTCTATAATTTTCCAAATTGGCTTGATTATTTCAATTCTTTCTTTAAATCCTTGAATTCTGATTTTAATCATGTACTTATCATTTTCGTTGCAATTTTCAAATACAATATTTTACATAATTTATAAAAGTGAAATTATCATTGAATTGCATTTTTGTATTTATTGCCAGTAATATTTCCAAAATATTTTTTCGATCAATTTCTTGGAATTCTCCTATTTTCAGATATAATAATCTTTGTTTTTAAGTTATCTTTTTCTAATAATATGCTTAAATTTAATTAATTTAATTATAAATAACGTTCATAATGTAATAATTCTTTCTAATCATTTTTTTTTATTTCTCTTTTTTTATTTTTTAGAATTTGCTGATCAGTGTGCTTTAAGGCTAGTTGTGATTTCATTTGTTTCGAGAATTTTGTTCTTATTGTTTACTGATTAGTCGTTGTGATATGATTGGCTTTTGTAACGTTTTCGGGTGCTATAGATTGTAGGGTTAATGTATAAATGTTCTTTAACTATTACTTAATTCAATCATAATAAGTTTTATAAATGCTTTTCTATATTTAATCTAAAACAATGATATTACTATTAATTAAATTATTAAAAAATTTTTCATTGTGAAATATATAATTTTTCTGAGGGAGTTTATATTTTTATCATATGGTCATTCTAATAATACGATTTTATGCATGTGGAGAGGTAGGCATTATTTTAGCATGTCTTCAAAAGAAATATACAATAATCATAATTGTACACAGCTAAAATTTTAACGTAAAAAAACAATCAAATTTCCAAAAATAATTTATTGGGATGTATTGTAAATTACAATTTAAAATTTTCTTTCAAATCGGCATTTCTATTTGCATCTATAATATATATTAAACATTACTGATAAATAATAAAAAAATGCTGATTGATATTCAAAAAATAATTAAATAAATAGGAAATTGATAAATTCAATAATTAAGAAAAGAAAAAATTTCTTTATCGTGACAGCATGTAATTATAAGTGCAAAATTCATCATTTTTAATGATCAAATGAAGTTATATTTTCATTTTATAACTAAATTTCTTAAGCCCTTATGTTATATATTCTAATAACTTAAAAATTTTCTTCAGGGATATTTGACTTGAACATATTTTAGCGACCTCTCCCCATAATATTTTTTTCTTTAATGGGGTAAAATATGGAGTAAATATATATATATATAATTTTTAATATTTTTTAAAATTTTTTTTAAAATTTTATTTTTTACATTAAAAAAGCCTAATTAATTTTTTGTCGGTAAAAAAGCCAAAGTATTTGTAAAAAAAGATATGTAATTTTGAATGACAAATATCTTTTTCAAGTAAAGAAAGCCTAAATATTTTTCTCTCTTAAAAGAATAAAATTATATTTTCAAAGATAAATTTTCTCGATAAAAAACATTTAAATTTATTTTTAATTGAAAAATCTCAGGTAATTTTTAAAAAACTTAAAATTTTCAATGATAAAACTATAAAAATTTTTTACGATTAAAAATCAAACTAGTTTTTCTGGATCAATAAGCTTTAAGCATTTCTTTGACTCACAAATTGTTCCAATTGCAGAGTTTTTGGTACATTTTTTATGGATTAAAGATGTAGAAGTTTGAAAGAATGTGGATATATAAGAATATTGAAAAAATATATTTTAATTTAATTAATTTAATAATGTATTTGAAATTTAATTATTAAATTAATATATTTATTAATTTGAAAGTCAGAGGCACTACAACTGAAAGAAAGAAATTATAAGTAAATTTAGTTAAATAATAATTTCTGGTCTCAAAAATTATTTATTAAAAAGCTGTTAAAAGTAAATTTTTATAAGATTTAAATGTTGAAATTTTTAACATAAAGTCTCATGAATTCAGCAATCGACCTAAAATTAAATAATAATTAATTTTTTTTAATTAAATTTTCAAAATTTAAAGATAATTAGAATAAAGTTTANGAGTTAAGGGAACAAGAAGAGAGAAAGTTGTATAATTCTAATGGTTCTGAAGAAACAGATAGGAAACAGATTAGACAGATAGACCCATCATTTACTTTAATTTACTTATTTAACTTTAAATTAAAATTTTGAACCCATTGATTACTTTAATTCAAAAGTTTGAGCCCTTAATTAACTTTAATTTAAAAATTTTAGACTATAATTTACTTTAATTTTTAATTTTAGACCATAATTTATTAATTTGAACCTTAATTTACTTTAATTCGAAAATTTAACCCGTCATTTACTTTAATTAAATTTTTTTGGATCATAATTTACTTTAATTCAAAATTTGAACCTTTATTAACTTTAATTTAAAATTTTAGACCATAATTCAATTTTTAGGCCCATAATTGACTATAATTCAAAAAATCTGAGCCCATAATTTACTGTAATTCAATTTTTAGACCCATAATACTGGCTTATCCTTGGCTTTTTGTATTGAAAATATCCCGAGACCTTAAGTTACTATGCTTTTTTAGTGATAGTTGGATTTTTTTTTGAAAATATCCCGAGACCTTAATTTAACATGTTTTTTTAGTGTAAACCACCTTTTTGTATTGAAAATCCCAGGGTCAAGGTGACCCCCTCGCTATAGTCTGAATAATTCCATGCTTTTTTTAGTGTAGACCCATTTTTGTATTGAAATTCTCAGGACCAAGGAGACCCCCTCACTATAGTCTGAAAATTCTATGCTTTTTTAGCGAAGACCACCTTTTTGTATTGAAATTCTCAGGTTCCATCGAGAGCTCCTCACTATAGTCTGAAAAAAAATTTATTTGTATTGAAAAAAAAATTTTGTATTGCAAATCCCAGGACCAAGGAGATCCCCCCTCACTGTAGTCTGAAAATTCTATGCTTTTTTCTATGCCCCCTCCATTTCTGCAGGACGCTCCTAACTACCTTTTGATAATGTCGTCGGCGATGTTGAGAAATCTAATTCTACTCCATTTGTCAAATAAAAATATTTGACTAGTAAATTGACAGACATTATTGATGAATTCTTTGAAAAATATATTGATGAAAGATTCGAATTGTCTTTCAATGAAATTATTAAATTAGTTTTTCAATGTCGAAATGATGCCAATTATGCTGTTCGAAACAAGCGTTATGGTAATTGCACTCAATGAATGTTAACGAGGATTGGATATATTATATACTATACAGTTAGAGACTGATGACGAGGAGAAGATTCGATGGGGTCATGTTGTGAAATTACATTTGAATATGGCTCATTGTAATTTGAAATTAAACCAGGGACCATCTGCAATCAAATGTTGCAATACAGTGTTTGCTAAGCAGCCGGTGAATGCAAAAGTCGTTTATCGAAAAGGAAGGGTCTGATGATTATTGGATACTTTGAAGATGGTATTTCAAAAAATGGTCAAACTCGAGATCATGCTTTGTTGATTTATATACTTGAAGTCGAGCAAATGATAGTTGATGTAAATAAAACTTTGATTCGGACTTCATTTGAATTTGATTTTATCAATCAGTAAAGATAATAAAAAATTAACATTGATATCTTTACTGATTCATAGTCAAACTTTTTTAATATATACAATGTCAATTAAAAAGAAATCAAAAGTGAAAATTGAGAAAAGTTCTTATAAAAATAATAATAACAATATTAAATTTAAAACCAGTTAAGTTAAGTTATCAATTAATTATTGAACCATAATTATTTTAATTAAAAGTACGTTCGCGTATTAGTCGACCCATCAAATTTGAAAAAGAATTAATCCAAAATTAATCGGCCTAATCCGCGAGTAAATATGGCAAAAAAAAATTCAACAACCTATCAAAAATGGTACTTTAATCAGTAATTCATTCTTTCCATGATACCAGTTTCAATCTTTGGGTTAAATGTTATTGATGGAACCAACAGAGTAAAAGATTCTAAATTAATTTTAACTGCATCACTTACAGTTTCTCCAAATATGCAATTTTTAAAATCGTTTTTTTTATTATTGAAAATTCAAATGGTACAAGATAAATTAATCTGTTATAATTTTGAAAGAATCCAAATAAAGTTTTTAAAGAATATGTTGGGTTTTGGATTATTTCAAGTCGGTTCTCTCTGACTCCTGTGTTCTTTAAATCAAAACAATGAACGACCCAACGTATATTGAAACAACAGATTCACAAGTTATTATCACGCTACAATTACCAATCAAAGTTTTATACGATTCTCCGCTCGGCGTTGATGCTTTGCAAACAAACAATATTCACCTTTTGATCCTTTAGTTCTCTTGACTCTCGTTTTCCTTGGTTTCTGTTTGGTTTGATCCCTGTTCGCCTTTCCGTATTCTTAATTCTATTTCTTCTTTTCCCTACTTTCCCTAATTCGTCTACCAGCTTTTCCTACAGTCTAATTCTTCGAACCCTAGCTGAGGCAGAATGCCGATTTTCTCTGATTTTCACTTTGCTTATATACTCCTCGAAATCAGGATGACAAATGGTTATTGCCGAGCCAATCTTTCGTTTGACATTTTCTCCTACGTGTTTGCTTCGGCTGTCACCCATAATGGTCCAACGAATCCAGATAATTAATGGCCCTACCGGTCTTCCTACGCGCGCTATCTTCTCCTTACTCTTTTCCCATTAATCATTGTGTCAAGCTAATGGGCCCAAATCTTCCTTTTGTTTGCCTTTCTTCTTGTTTACCCAGCTCGGGTTTCCTTTATCTCTCGGGTTCTCCATTGGCTCGGGTTTTCCATTAGCCAATTAATTAATTAATTAACGTTTTCTGTTTTCATACATTTGAATGTTTTCGACCCTTCCTAACCCTTTTCTGATAAATCCCTAACCATCATCTTGTTGACCATTAGCTAATCTATACCTGTCCCGTTTTCCCAATTCGATTTCGATGATTTTACAATTTATTGATTTTTCTCGGATTTCCGGATTCTTGCCTTTCGTAATTGCTTTTGGCATTTTCTAATACTGCTTCCATCACATTTTCCTTTACTATCAATTCTGTGCATGATCCCGCTTTTATTTGTCTTTTCTCTTCACTTATTAACCTAAATTTCATTTTAATTTACAGACCTCAACACATCTCCCCTCTTAAAAAAGAATTTTCGTCCTCGAAATCCACGTTTTGATGTGATTATCCTTTCACAATTATTGTCTGGACTTAGTTTTTGTTTCATCTTCTGTGGTGACTTTGACATCGGAAGCCTATAAAACGGTTTTTTTTTGACGGGGCACTGACGAACATATCTGTTTGAAGGCTTGGATGCTGATTTGGGTAGGGTAGATATCACTGAAATTATAAATTTTTTTTTCTACATTCAAACCTTTTGACAGCTGTCATGCTTCATTAATTTCGAATCTAAATAAACAAGACGATTTATTTATGGTCTCACAGTGTAAAAGTGGTGCAGCGAGATATTTAATAAATCTCCAACGAAAATTAGTTAAAAATATAATAATAAATCTAAAGAATATGAAACAACTTTAACTGATAAAAATAATCTAGATAAAACTATGGCATAAAAACTACAACCGTTGTAATGAGGCATCCACATCGCAACAACCATTGGAAACATGAACAATAGGAAGACCGTATATAAAGCCAAATGTCCGCAAATTCGATTCATTTCAAGATTATTTTTCTGTAGGTCTCCCGGCAATAATTTGGCTCTTTGATATCTCGCTCTCCACAACTTAGGCAAATGATACTTTGTGAGAACTGAAACTTTACCGATTGTATTATTTTTCAATGTACATTTCTACGCAGTGTTTGACTGAAATTCCAGATGAGGTGAATTGAACAACAGAATCGTTATGATACAAAAAAGCAAAGATAAATGGCGAATTTTCGTAACTGAATCGAATAAAACTGCATTGGAGGAAGACAAGCCTTTACCCATGACATCGTCCATCAGAGAATTACTAGAGATTGTAACACAATAAATGGAAAATCTTGACATTTTGTGTTCAAATAAATATACCAAAATCATAATAACATGTCCAAGAATTCCAAAAATAGCAATAATTGGCAACGAATAATTTGGAATTGGAGATAAACATATTTATCAGACTGGCTAATTAAATGTCCAAGAATTCCAAAAATAGCAACAATTGGCAATGAATAAATGGAGATAAACAGATTTAATTGTGTGCTAGAAATTTTTGTGGACAGAAAATTTAAAATAAAAATTGACGAATCAAATTCCATGAGTCAGACATATTTCATTAACGCATGCTGTTACTTTTCTTCACCAATCGATTGAGAAGTATTTATTTAGAGATTACAGCCTAGCAAAACAACTAACACCAAAGCTCTGTCGTATTTATTTCTGTATCTCTTTTGGACTGGAATAAGAATTCTCTGTTGTTGCCATAGTTGCTAATTTGTTTGACTAAACTTATTTTAAAAGCTTGTCTGAATAAATAAAGAACATTTCCATCGAGATCAAATGATCACACAATCCAATTTTTTTGTCGATAATAGTTCTAGTCAAAATTTTAGTTAACAGCCAAATGAATAAAAACAATATAAAAGTAAGATACAAATAATTAAATTGCGAATTTCAATGTACAGTATTTTCATTATTAAATTAGAGCTGGAAAATAGCAACGACATGATTCAATTTAATTTCAAGGATACTTATTTGAATACTACATTAAAGTTAATAGCGGAAATATATTGGATGAGGCTTCATTTGTGTCTGAATCCAATAAGCCAGCAAAGATTTATCTTCATAGATGATGTTTTTATCAATTTGAAAAACCTTTATCATTTGTCATCGGATTTCTTTGGTAGATTAGCAATATTCGGGCATCGGAATCTCAATGCCATACCTTACAGATTGAATTGGAGCAGATGGTATGTGTCGAACGATCAAAATTTCAATGATGTTTATCCACTGTACGATTCCGGTTCAACAATAATTGTCAATGAAAAACTTTAACAAAAATCAGTCACGCTATTCCGTTTGTAAAATATTTCCCATTTGATGATGTTTATTTGGGTTTCGTTTCTAAATCGACCAACATCGAGGTAGTCAATGATGCACGCATCTTATCAGATTATAAATGTGGACTACTTTGCTATGAAGATGTAGACAAGAGTATTGCTGTTCATGTACCAAATTATTTATCTAAACTTGAATATTTTTATCTTAAAAATGCCAAAGGACAACTTTTCTATTCTCTTCATTTTAATTTTGTATTGATAAATTCTGTAATGAAAATAATCAATTTTATCTATATTATTTCTCATTCAATGCCTCCCGTCCAAATCGAACCCCGCCTAAGCAAATGGTTCAGAATCCACCGTCCTCAAATGTCGCAATCAATGGGAATTCTCTTCTATCCACTTCAAATTCGACACAAAGTGAGACTGACAAAAACGTGTGTTTTAATACTTCTTGTTTATAGATAAAACTCAATTCACAGATGGCCCACCAGCGACCAATAGATCCCGAACCGCCCAACAGCAATCCCCAAGTGGCTTTCCCTTTTTTTTTGAAGAGACATGCGTTATTTTATTCTATGTATGTTTGAATGAATGTTTGTTGGTAAGATGAATATTGTCCAAGTTAGATGTTGAATGTTTTTTTCTTTTTTTTATTTCCCCGTTGGATCCAATTTTATTTCCACAATTTAAATATATTACTGTGACATATAAAGATGATGGAAGACAGGCATAATTCCTCATGTTTGAGTCAGTAAACGCATAATGTTGTATAATTTTTTTATAAATGATCCATATCAATTTCAGAATGACATAGATTATACCCAAATTTATAAATATAGAATCATTATTTAATTCACATTTTTGAGCATATTGTATTCATCTTTATTGTTTGTATTTTGCATCAAATTATTTTTGAAATTTGGTAGATTCAAATGAGATATGTTTTCCAAAACCAACACTTTTTCATAAGATATTTCATTAGTCTGAACTATCGATGAATTCGCATTGAATGTTTTGACCGTTGCTATTTCTGAAAGTAATTGAGTATGATCATCAAATATACATTCGCCTTCTCTCACACAACCCTTTAAGTAAGTAACTTGATCTTTTACACTGCAACTATACAGCTGACACTTATCTTTCATATTCAAATTTTTTTGATCATCATTTTCCGAAAAGATATCACTACCTTTCGATTCACTAACAGGATTATATTTGTTAACTATTAAATTAATCCTGTGATCTTTAGATTCATAATAACATGAGGAAGAATTAATTTCCATATCAAAAGTCTTCAAATCATTAAAAATATTTGAGTGTTCATAACAAACATTCGGATGATACGGGAAATCACTACTTCTAAAATTTTGTTTGAAACATTGGACCTTATAATCTTTGAGCTTGTTACAATCATCCATCATTCTTTCAACACTTGAAAGTTTCTTTATTAAGTCAAGCACATCATCATATTGTAACATAGCAGCCGTCGATTTCAAATCATTGTTGATACCCTTCAAAAATGTATCGATAATAATATTATGAACATTAATGTCATCATTAACAGAGTTTATTGAGAAAGCCTTTCTCGCCAATGAAATCAAAGTGTACCCATATTCACTAATGGATTCATCTGATGCTTGTATTCTTTGAAAAAATGTTTTCTTCGTCATCCTTTTAATATCAGGGCATACAAATTTACTTTCCAACGTATCTTTTAATTTATTCCAGTCATTTTCAACTATTTTCTTATTTATTTGCTTCCAGACTTCTTTGGCTGTTCCTTTCAAATATAACGGAAATCTCTGCACCATTATCTCTTCTGACCATCCATATGCTGACGCATACATATAGTAATCGTCCATAAAATCAGCGAACTCAACAGGGTCTCCTCCATATTGGTTGACTGGTAATTTTTGGCAACTAGCCATTTGGGTTTGTTTCTGACTGAGGTTATATTGATTCACTTTGGGCTAAAATTCAAACGGTAAATAATAATTTAAATTTACTTTCCCTAAATCAAATTCTTGAATCAATTCAATCTTCCAATAATGACCTTCAATATTTATCTCGTCAATACTATTCTCCAATACATTTTTAACTACTTCCAATTATTCTCCACCGACTGAGATCACGTCGGGCTCACCAGAATATATGTTGGGTTTTGGATTATTTCAAGTCGGTTCTCTCTGACTCCTGTGTTCTTTAAATCAAAACAATGAACGACCCAACGTATATTGAAACAACAGATTCACAAGTTATTATCACGCTACAATTACCAATCAAAGTTTTATACGATTCTCCGCTCGGCGTTGATGCTTTGCAAACAAACAATATTCACCTTTTGATCCTTTAGTTCTCTTGACTCTCGTTTTCCTTGGTTTCTGTTTGGTTTGATCCCTGTTCGCCTTTCCGTATTCTTAATTCTATTTCTTCTTTTCCCTACTTTCCCTAATTCGTCTACCAGCTTTTCCTACAGTCTAATTCTTCGAACCCTAGCTGAGGCAGAATGCCGATTTTCTCTGATTTTCCCTTTGCTTATATACTCCTCGAAATCAGGATGACAAATGGTTATTGCCGAGCCAATCTTTCGTTTGACATTTTCTCCTACGTGTTTGCTTCGGCTGTCACCCATAATGGTCCAACGAATCCAGATAATTAATGGCCCTACCGGTCTTCCTACGCGCGCTATCTTCTCCTTACTCTTTTCCCATTAATCATTGTGTCAAGCTAATGGGCCCAAATCTTCCTTTTGTTTGCCTTTCTTCTTGTTTACCCAGCTCAGGTTTCCTTTATCTCTCGGGTTCTCCATTGGCTCGGGTTTCCCATTAGCTCGGGTTTTCCATTAGCCAATTAATTAATTAATTAACGTTTTCTGTTTTCATACATTTGAATGTTTTCGACCCTTCCTAACCCTTTTCTGATAAATCCCTAACCATCATCTTGTTGACCATTAGCTAATCTATACCTGTCCCGTTTTCCCAATTCGATTTCGATGATTTTACAATTTATTGATTTTTCTCGGATTTCCGGATTCTTGCCTTTCGTAATTGCTTTTGGCATTTTCTAATACTGCTTCCATCACATTTTCCTTTACTATCAATTCTGTGCATGATCCCGCTTTTATTTGTCTTTTCTCTTCACTTATTAACCTAAATTTCATTTTAATTTACAGACCTCAACAAATACATTCCTTCAAAAAATGTTTTGTATAAATCTTGTCGTTCATTACCAGGTTTTCCATCACCAACATCCGGAATCCAACAACTTAATTCTCCATGTTTATTTTTAAAATCAGAGTCTGTCATAATAAAATTTAAAATAGAAGAAGTAGGACCTGGACATTCTATTCTTCTAACTCTGAAGGACCTAATGTTATGGCCATATCAGTAAATAAATTTAATAACCAATTATATTCAAATGTAAATTTATCAGCCGCAACATTTCCGGTTATCTTAACTTAGAAATGTAATTTTGAATTATAAATATCTAAATGATTTGATGATTGATTAATATTAAAATATATTTTCACTGTATTATTTAATTCTTCAGCACTTGCAGTTGTAAGAAATTGAATGAAATCTCTTTTCCTTACATCATCATTAAACTTGAAGGTTTTATCAAAATCAAAACTTGTAGCTATCATTTTTTACTATAATTTTTATCATAAAATATTTTTCTACTGAAAGGATACTATCAAGAGAGTTCAGTCGAAAATATTTCTCTACGAAAAATATTTCCCTAAGATTTTCTTGTACTTATAAACTGTTATTAATTGTAATTCCATCCATCTTGCAAGAATAGCATTAACTTGATCATATATATTTGAATGATCAGCTTTTGTTGCTGCTAATAATTTTCTCAAATGTTCAAATAGAGAAATAGGATTATCTGAGAAATAATAAACATCTAATCCTTTTCCTTTTGACTTCTTGGATGATTCTAAAAGTTTTATAAGATGGTGGTGGTGGTGGCAATTATTATTTCTGTTAAATCTTTATAATAAGCAATTTATTAAAACCTTTCCCATCCTTTACTAAATCTAAAAATATAAGAATTAAATATTCACTAACTTGTAAAACTTCATTAATATCAAAAGCATTTCCTTCAATACACAAAATTAATATATAAAATACAAAATTCATCGTTTTCTAATGTTATTATACATTTATTATAATTAATTAATAATTCTACTCCTTGTTGATTTCCTTCTTGAACAACTGTTTTAACAATTCTTGGTCTACTTTATTCTTTATTCACATTTATTCTTAAAGTTTTCATCTTTGCATTTGGTGTTATTATTATTATTATTATTATTATTATTATTTTACTTAGTCTTTCCATTAGTGGATTAATTAACGCATATTCAATGATTGGTTTTTGTTTTCACATTCTATAAAATTATAATTTAAATTCCTATTCTTATTTCGAATATTATTATTCCAAATCTCTTTTTCTTTTTCTAATTTTTTAATATAAACCAAATCCACTTTTATATAATCTTTTCATGGATTATTTTTCTAGTATTATCCAAAGCAACATAATTATATCTTGTAATTCCAATGATTTCTAAACCTATTGAAATCTATTTTTTCCATTATAATAGAAAATAAATCAAGATAAATATTATCTCGATCACGTTTATTTAATTCAAAGAATAGATGTTATAACAATCTTGGGAAATCAAAATTATTCTACGATAGATAAATACAACAACAATGTGTATGCCTTTATCTTGTAAAATATGATTCCATTATTTCTTGGTTCCTATCATTAACACAATTAAAAATTGTTTCATTAAATACATTATTCACAACAAAATGACTTAAATTATCACTTTATTGTTTTAAATAATAAATGCTCTTAATTATTCGATTCATATTCTCTTTTCAAATACTGCTTTTCAAATTATTCTTCCTTCATTTTTTTTATTTAAAGTGAATAATGCATTTCTTTGCAGTGTCGATTAAATTTTTATTTTCTAAAACGAAATGTTTCCATTTATATACCAATTACAATGCACACAAATATTGCCTATCAAATTCTACACCAATCAAAATCGAGTATTCATACACAATTATTCAACAAAAATTGCGCAAACATACATAACTAATATTTAAAATTAATTTAATATTAAATGAAACTAATGAATTTAAATGATGAGTTGGCATTATAATATTTAAAATAATATTTGAATTAAATTTAAATATTGTCTATTATTCATGGCGCTACATATTCATTTCTTCAATCCATTTAAAAACAACTGAGTATATATTTTTACTGTATCGTTCTTTTACATGGTTTACAGATTACCTAGGAAGTGAAAATATATTTTGAATGATTTCAAAAACAGTTTTCAATTTGGTCCGAAACATTGTCTAAAGGGAATTAGGATTTATATTATATTTCGTCATGCCCGCAATCGTAATATTAGATTTATTAATACGAGAAATGTTTATTATTATTTCGAAGGTTTGGCAAATTTTTGTCGCTTTCGTAAATCTGTTGTGAGGATGTTGTTTGATACCGTGTTTGGTACATTCTAGGCGTCAGTCACTTAATTTATTGCAGCAGGTATATCTAAACATTCTATTTGTAACTCGCAACTTAATGACAGTAATATTGTAAACAATTTGTCGATTTTATACAGAGACATATGGAAATCTGTGTTTTAATAACACAATGGTTGTGATGCTGAAGTTACAGTTGAAACATCTTTCTTATCGATAATAAACCCAGCAAAATAAAGAAAACTAATATTGTTTTAATGATTATCACAAAATAGTTGTTTGTTTAATTTAACTTAATTTTAAAATATTTTATAAATAATACAAATACTGTTTGAAGTTAGTCATTAGAAAATTCATAAGAAAATTATCGGAATGTTGAGTAACAACAAGGTTGCTTAATTTCTCAAATAAATATGCCTATTAAATCCATCAGAAATTCAAAAAAATATTTTTAAAATTTTTAAATCAAAAACATGAAAAATTATCACTAAATTTAAAAATTACTATTAAAATTATTATTACACTAAATCATTAACTAAAATAAATTAATTAAGAAAACCCTGTCAATTAGCGCAACTGATCGACCTGTATTCGGTGTATAATAACAAAAGAAATAAATTTAAAAAATGTACGTAAGGTAGACTCACAAATAATATCCCAGAAGCAGGCATATATCTCACCAAGGAATTGCAGATATTGGTGTTCGAAAACAAGGACTGGCATCGATAAAAGAACAGCCTCTGTGTTGCAGCCGAGGAGATCATTCGACGTTTGCATATTTTAAGAATTTCTTATTTCATCATTTCTAAAGAATTCGTTTGACTTTCTTTGGAATTATTATTATCAGTTTATTTAGATTTTCTTTTTATAAATTTTGCTTAGAGGGCATGCTTGATGAAGATTTAGCTGAAGTGACCTCACGAGAAAGTTATTCTAAACATAATTAACACAAGACTGATTGCTCAAACCAAATTCCATAAATGGAAAATGAGGTAAAATCCCATTTGAATGTGAGTTGACAAATTTGTAGAAATTTGGACTCTTAATTTGATAACTTTCCAAAGAAGGGTTTTCTTTGTTCATCTTTCTTCTTGATATAAAATGTTGATTTGAAAGTTTTTCCATATTATATCTTTAATATCTTTATATAGTTTCTCTTTATATAGCTTGCTTATATTGTGGCACTCAAGATAATAAAGTGTTTTTCCACTTTCTTTCTCCTGCCTTCCCCGACTATTTCATTTTTATCTCTGACGGCTGTCAAGATAGTTTCCCTTTTCCATTTTTTATTCTTCTCCCGGCAATTATGTTATCACTGGCAAGCTGTCGAGATAAAATATTGTTGTTTTCCTTTTTGTTCGATTTCAAAGTACTTTTTCCTTTTTGTACTAATTAATTAGTACTGATCTTGGTTCTCATTTTCATGTTTGATTTCTTTTGTTTCCTTCCTCTTCCTCATTTCTCATTTCTCTTTGCTTCCGTTTTCTTTTCTGAGTTCCCATAGATCGTCCCGTTTGTCATGACGATCTTCCCCCAAGTAATTTTATTTATTTGTTTATAATTTGTCATTTAGGTATCCTCAACAGTATGTAAAAATATTGACATTTTCCTTTTATATAAATATTTACGCATAATTGTAATATTCCCTTTTATTTTTGAGACAAATAACTCTAAGAAGTATTATATTTTTGTGGTATTTTTGTGGTATTTTTGTGGCTGTCATAAATTATTTGCGTCAAGGACAAGTTGGTAATTTTAAAGTTATATTTTGCATTAAATTTTTTAAAAGATTTTAAATATTTTAAAATTATTTAATGTTCTTGATATTTTTAATGAAATGAAAATGTCATATTTATTACGAATTTAGGCATTTATTATTTATTTTTAAAAAGATAAGTTATTAAATTTTTATATAAATACATATTTTTTAATGTCTCCCTCGTTTCCTACTGTATATGTCGCGTATGTCGAATTTTTGACCCAAATATTTATATTCAACTTATACTCCTACTATGCTTTCTAAAAGTATTTTTTAGTACTTTAACTCCTTAACGCCCGTTTTATTTTGATACAACGGCAAAAATAAATCATTTTTTTATTATTGATAATTAATATATAGACCTATGTCAATAAATTTATTACACTGCCCGAGATATAATCGTTAGTGAATCTTAAACAAAACTTTATATTTCGTATACCCTAGTCTCTTTCGTGCATGCACAAATTTGCAAGTAACACTTACCCGAGTTACGCTTAGGCATGTGCGTTACGGGGTTAAAGGGATGAAGAAACGATGAAAATGTCAGATTACTCAAACTTCCATATTCTTGACAAGGTACAATGTTCAGATAATCGAGTCGACTTATACCGCAGGTATATGCCAAAACCAGATATTTAAAACCTGAAAATCTAGACTTATACGGTGGTATATATGGTAAGAATTTTGAGAAGAAATTATTATGTGACTCTAGCAGTTTTCGTCACATTCTGAGACTTCGATCAATCTTTTTTATTAATTTTTGAATACGGAAAATATTTGAACATTAATAATTCCAATTAGTTTTCAGGAAATTCTAAAAAATATTTTGAAAAATTTTTAATATATCGAAAGAATGAAACATAATTACAATTATTATATTCACAATTTAAATTACAATAAATTTATTAAGTTAAACCTCTCGATTAGCTCTTATTATAATGCCATAAAGGCCTTTATCAACTACGCTTTAAAGAATAGGGCTGCTGTATGTAATGTATGGTTGGATTTTATTTTTCTCAGCATAATTAATTTTCTGCTTTCCTATAATGTATTAACATAATCTATACCACTCTCCTATAATTTGAAGTAGTTTTGTTTATTATTTCTATATATAAATATTGAATGTTCGCCAAAAGATATGAGAAAAGATAAGCACACTATTTATTTAATTGAAAACAGACATCAATATATAGCGATCTAAATAACCGAAACATAATATGATATCGACAATAACTATTCCACAACAGTTTCGACGTTCGACACTGTTACGCAACAGTGTCGCAGTATTTTCTCACACATTCCCCTCTGCTCAGTATGATGTATCCAAATCATACTGATCAAGATAAAGCGGCTTCCTCCGCGGTCGTCTCGGCCAGCCCTCACGCATGGTCGCTTCTATCTCCTCACTTTCTCGGTTTGTTTCAGATTGGTATTTGGATTTATCATCAACAACATCTTCTTCCATTGCTGGTCGGATGTCCGCAACGTGTTGCGATGTTCCATCTACTTCAATGTTTGTGGCAGAATTTCAAATGATTCCAGAAAAACTTTTTAATGCAGCTCATCGGTCTATCGACCGATTCGCTTAATTATTAATAACAAAACTACGATATAACAAAAACAACAATTCTGAAGAGTATTATATGTAAAAAGCCCTGATTCCTAAACCAATACAGGACTAAGATGAGGGAAAATACAACTAAGATGGCTATGTTTTGGCCGATAACTGAAGCTCGTCCAGTTAAAAGGACCAACTTGTCTCTTCACTGGTAAGTTTTTTTTTGAAATAAAATTTATTAATTCCGGTTACAATTGAGTAGTATACCAGGCCGGTATCGGCATCACAACGACCCTTTGCCCAGTTGTATATTCACACGTTTCTGAGTTTTTATCTTCTTTTCTTCTTAAAAGTCTCCAATGATACTTAAGACTTTTTAATTTTTGGGGAGAATTTTATTTGGGAAGATTTGTTTCTTGTAAATATCCTTGTATATTTCCTATACGGATGATTTCCTATAATAAAATAATTTTCTAAAACGAAATCATATTTTTCAAAAATTTTATAACAATTTTTCTAATGCTTTTGTTCATTGTTTCACCATGTGTTAAAGCAGGCATGAGCAACTTGTTTTTGTTAGGGGCCAGTTCAGTCTTTGAAAATGTTTCGGGGGCCGGATGTATTTAGCACGATACAAAATATCTTTTTAATAGCAAAGATCATTTAAATTTACATGATTAGGCATATATTATATATTATATACTATATACTATTTGTTATTTGAAGGCAAAATATACAAACTATGAAAAACCCAAATTTAACTTTAATAATCCCATATTTATAGTTTATTTACTCGCACAAACTCTGGATTGTTCGAATCTATATTTTTTATGCTTCTCAAGTTTGCATATACTACTCAAATATACTCAACATATCAATATCAATCTTGTTCTGGTTTTGGTCTGTGTGACATTTGACACTTCTTATCACGACATAAATCTGAAATATTTGCCTTGATAGTTGATGTTGCTACTCGTAATTTGTTTGACAAGTTATCATCAGTGAGCCGACATCTGTTTTTGCACTTTGTTTGTTTCATCTTAGAAAAGAATTGTTCACAGATGTAAGTGCTGGGGAAAAGTGAGACCATTTTCAGCGCATGATATCGGATTGATGGAAACGCTTTCTGAGAAATGTAGAGTTTGTAGAATTGAATCAAAGAGACGTCACGAAACTTTCTTTCCAGATCGCCATTACACTGCAATTCAATGAGCTCCATTTGCATTGATTCTGGTGCTGTCTCAACATTAACACTGAATGGTTCAGAAAATAGTTTGAAATCATTTTCATGTTCGGCAAAATCAGCAAATCTTGAAGAAAACTGTGTTTTCAATGCAATTATGTGTTCATTAAATTTCTTCGTGTTAGCTAAATTTGCATCATTTTTGCAATCAGTTAAATTTGGAAAATGCACCGTAATGTCCTTTGATAATTGATTCTCCCATAGTTTCAGCTTTGTCTGAAATCCTTTGATATGATCGTAAAGATTATTTATCAGTTGATCCCGGCCTTGTAACTTCGTGTTGTAACTTTGTGATGTCAACCAAAAAGGCCAAGTCAAGTAGCCAATTTGCATCGGATAACTCCGGAATTGGTTTCGACTTCATCTCCATAAAAAGTTTAATTTCTTCACGAAGGCAATAAAAGCGATGCAATACTTTTCCTCTGCTCAGCCAACGAACTTCGCTAAAGTAAATTACATCCGAGTATTCTGTCTCAATGCTAGTGAGAAACTCTTTGAATTGTCGATGATTCAATCCACGTGATCTTATGAAATTCACGGTTTTCACAACAACTGTCATCACATGGTCCATCTTTAGTTCTTTTACACATAAATTCTCTTGGGCATTAATGCATTCATTCCAGTCACACTCATCCTCACAGTTAAGAGAGAGCTACTAGTACATCCTAACCTCTCCTACAGGATTGAATAAAGGCCAGCTATTAATTAAATTTATCTATGTTTGATAATATATGAAAGTTGTTATATTAAGGCATTTGATGATGATGTTATTTACTGTCTCGTCATGTGTTGAAGGATACGATTTAAATTCTTTGATATAAGTTTGTCTTAGTTTCATAACATATAGAAGACTAACTGGGGTACCCGGCGTTGCACGATTTAAAAAATAGTAAACAGATTCAAAATAAAGAAATTTATTTCAATTCATTCATTTAAAAAAATAATTTTAAAAAATATATAAAAATTTAATTAAAAAAAGTACATATAATTTATATATCACTTATGATAAAGCTTGTCGATAGACTATATTTCTGATTTTTTCTTCTGGTGCAAAAATGAAAAAATTTCTTGGTTACCCAACTCTAGAACATGCCACATATAGCTGTCCATGGGCAAAGCATGCTTCTTCAAGTACAATGTCTGCCACTTTTAAAGACTGTCCCTGCGCCTTGTTGATAGACATGGCAAATGCAAGCCTGATTGAAAATTGGAAGCGCTTCAAATCAAAAGGCATATCTTTTGGTATGAGTGGAATTCTTGGGATGAAGACATCTTCTCTTTTGGCGCAGCCTGTCAAAATTGTGGCTTCTATTACATGAGGTAAGAGATTCTTGATGCTCAATCGTGTTCCATTGCATAGTTTAGAGGGATCCAAATTTCTCAGAAGTATGATAGTAGCTCCACTTTTAAGTTCCAAGTTGTGTGAAGGCATGCCAAAAGTCTCCAAAGAATTCAAAAACGTTGTTGGATAGTAAACAGCTTGGTTTGGATCTGTAACCGTGTCAATTGATTTGTAGGTTTTTGAAAGGCTTGTAGAAATTTGTGAATTTTAGAATTGATGCTGTTGACACTTGAATTCTTTGGAGAAAAAATGACCCTTTCGCACAACCAATCAGGATTTTTAAACTGGACTTGGATGTTTGGAAAAGCTGCAAGTTTCAACTCTTCAAGTGACTATGCTATAGTGAAAAAATTTGATGGGAAAGAAACAGTTCCCGATGCTGAATCTACATACCACTTTCCATATTCAAGTTGAAGCAATTGATGTGAGAAGTAGGCTGTTGCATTATCTCCACGTAAATGGACTCTCATTTTGGTTGTCAAAGTCATTTTCTAGACCTGTTTCCACAGACTTGAAGCTTTGAGGAAGGCATTCAACTTATCGCTTGGAATGAGAGGTAAAGTTTGTCGAAAATCTCCAGCTAAAACCACAACTGTTCCTCCCATTAGTTCTGTGTTTCCTTTTAAATCCTGAAGAGTTGAAGCAGTTGTACACAAACCTAACATGATCTACAACTTTTATTTGTAACATTGTTGCCAATTTCACCTTCTTGGGGTATCTACTGTAGTAAATCAAATGACCCTGAGTAGGATTAGGATACTCTAGGGGTGGTCATCAGGCGTTGAAACATAGGCTATGACATGTCCCGAGTCAAATGAGGGTCACAAACAAAATTTCAATACCCTAGGTCCAATAGTGGGAAATTCTATGAGAAACAAACAAACAAACTTTCATCTTTATATATTAGATGTTATATTATGGCGTGACCTATATTTTAATTTAGAGACTTTGAAGCTCATTTTCAAGGATACTAAGAACTTTTTGTAAATACACACCATATACTTTTGTGACCTACATAAATTCTGAGTCGTCCTAAATATTTTCCAGGGGGGCGGTGATGTNCTAGTAAATTTATTGATGTAACAAACATACAAGTTTTTTTATTATTTAAATTGCTTCCTACGTGATTTCATTGAACCAAAACGATTTATAGCCGATTCAAAGTCAATGTTCTCAGCCAGTTCGCGTTCTATTGAAATTAATGCTAATCCAGACAGACGTTCGTTTGTCATTGTTGATCACAAATAATTTTTGATGATTTTCAGTCTACTGAAACTTCTTTCAGCAGTAGCAGATGTAACAGGAAGAGTCAAGTATATTTTATAGAGAATTGCCAAATTGGGAAGTCCTGGCGCCATCTGTTTTTCAACCAAGAAAGGCATCACCTCTTTAAGTTGTAGTTCACAAGATAGTAATGGGCGTATTGATGCATACACGTATTTCAAAGTATCATATTCTAGGATTGCTTCTTCAATATTATTATCGTTTTTGTAAATGTCGCATAAATTTTGAAAAGATTCTTTATTTTCTTCTGATATTTGTGATGGATCAAGACAGGAGAATAAAGCAACAGTGTTGTGAAAATCATTAAAACGTTCATATAGTTGTGTTACAAGTGTATCCAAGACAGTGAAATAGGTTTCACATTTGAAGCGTGTAGTTGGATCATCAACCCTTTCATCTCTGTTAAGTTCACCTGCCATGATTTCCTTTATGCAACTCGCTTTTCTTTAAATTCTGTTTCAACATCTAGTAAGGAACAATTTTTGATAATAAATGATTTTACAGCAACATTTAGACTTTCAAAAGCTTTATCACTTCTCATATCAGCAAATTTATTTCTGGCAACATAAATCAATTGTTTTTCAACCGCAATATCAATGTCCTTTTGTTGCAAATAGTTTGGTAACACAAAGATATTATCTAACAGCTTTTGTAGAAATAGCATCAGAAAAACAAAAGAATATTTTGTTATCACAATAGATAGTCCCATAGCTTCTGCTCTGACACTTCCTTTGTATTCTTTTGATTCCCCAAAATTTATATCTTCTAGAGTAGATATAATAGCGGAGAATGATCCAACAACTGCATAAACTGCATGCTTTCGGCTTTCCCATCTTGTATCAGAAAGTCGTTTTAGAGTATCTACTGTCGATTCATATCGAGACTTCTGATGTTCTTCGAGAATATGTAGTCGTGGTAGACTTGATGTAAGGAAAGTATACAACTTTTCTGTTGTACCAAAAAACAACTTAACAGTAACATTGCTTCACTAGTCACCAAATTCAATGCATGAGAACAACAGTGAACAAAGATTGCATTTGATGAAAGTGTCTTTATCTTAGTTTGAAGACCATTTTTAATCCCAGACATCACAGAGGCACTATCATATGCCTGTCCTCTACAAAGTGTAATGCCAATGTTTTGCTTTTGTAACTCCGTTAATAATATATTAGAAAATGCAGCAGCATTACTCTTTTCCAACGTGTAGAAGCCTATAAATCGTTCAACAACTTGTCCTGATTTTAACACTAATCTTAAAGAAACTGATATCTGATCAACTCTGGAAATATCAATTGTTGAATCAACAATTAGAGAAAAGAATTGTGCAGACCTAACTTCATTATCAATATTTGCGGATAATTCTGAGGCAAGTGATTGAATTAGGTCATTTTGTACATCATGACATAAATAAAGTTCATTTTTCTTTTCAAACTTTAGATGATTGTCCAAAGTGGAATCATATTTAGCCAATAAAAATAGCAATTCACGAAAATTTCCAGTATTACTACACCTGTCAGAGTCAGAATGTTCTTTGAGTCCTCTAAATGGCAAACCTTGTTTTGCTAAAAACAACGTTGCATCTACCATTCGTTTCAAAACTTCTCTATTTTTTCCACTTGATAACGCTCCTGACTGATCAAAGCAGATATCACAGTTTTATCATTTGAAATGCGATATTTAGCCAGCAAATATTGACATATTGCATTTTGATGTTGATTGGAAGTTTCATGTTTAACGATTTTTTCCATGCCTTTTACCAGTTATAAACTCCAAAATTTGAGTCGAACCATTCCTTGCTATAATTTTTAGTTTTACAATCAGCGAATAACCAGCAAGCTTGGCAATGTATTTTTTGATTTGTTAGTGAATAGACAAGCCAATTTCTTTCCTCCTTCATACTACCTTTTCCAAAACATTTTGTGTACCAAGAAATTCGAAACTTGCGCCCCAATTCATCTGTCAGAAATTGAAATGGTTCATAAAGTCCATGTTGACATGGTTCGATTTCAAACAATTTTCGTATCAGTTTCGAGCTTATGCTCGTATTAATGTAAAGTCCTGGATCTGTAGGAAAGTCAGATTGAGGAAGAAGTGGTTATTGTAAAATATCTGAAGCAAATTGTTTTTCCACTGTATCAAATTCTGAATCACCCTGATTATGTTTCAAGCCCTGAGTAGGTAATGTTACCGTCTCAGTATTCTCTGCACATGAATGTATAGCTGGGTGTTGTTCATCAACTACAGATAGTACTTGTTCATCTTTAACAAGAACTTCAGATGATGTTTCTGTCTCAGCAGGCTCAGCACAGAAACTCGAATGCGTAGATGGGTGTTGATCATCAAATACATGCTTATTTTTAGCAGAAACTTCAGTTGATTGAACTACTGGCAGTTTAGACTGTTTAGTTTATAAATGATGTTAACTTAATATATTTGCTAGCATCTGCCTTGAGACTAGCTTCCTTTGGCAATTTACGCCTAGATGATCCACTTAATTTGGTAACTGCTTTGCTTTTATTAGTGTCACCAGCTGACTCAGCTATGGCTCTAATTTAAATTTTATTTTAATTCAATATTGAATATTATTTTAATATTTCAATAGTAACGCAATAATTTGTTTGTCAAAAAATTCCAAATTGACAATAATTATTATGGTTAGATTTATGTACAAACACTATACAAGTTTAAAAACTTCAAACAGTCGCTCTTCACTGGAGCTATGTAATATTATTAATATGATGCAGCATAACAGTTGGAGTTGCTTAAATCCAGTTGAACTTTGTACACAGACAAAACCGTAATAAGAAAAAGGCCAGGCCGTTTGGTTAGTGGCAGTCTCAGCACTGCTGAGTAAGCAGTAATCTGCACTACTGAAGAATATGTCTTCTGCTGTGCTGCATCAACTATGTTTAACAACATAGCGACTCCCCCCCACGCCTATAGCTAAATCCGCCACTGATATATATATATATATATATATATATATATATATATATATATTATTATATATATAATTAGAATGCTACTCAAACATCTACACAAATTACACGTAAAGTTGTTACAGTCTTGCCAAGATTATCTATATATAATAACCAGACAGCTCGGTTTTTTTCTGTTTCACATTCTCCAAAAATTAGTCACTATAGAAATACGATTAATAAATAATTAAATAGAATATAGTACCTAGAAACCGTCCTACTAATAGACCCAGAACTATCGAAATTGGTTAATAATAATATAAGCTAAGCCTTGGTAGAACTTACCCAAGTCAACTATGTTTTTTCTTTAAGTAGATTCCAAAATTCAAAATTACTGACTTCCATTATATAATTTCAAAGGTGGGAAGGCAATTGTTGCAAACAATACTAATTAAATGTAGCCAAATGAGACATAGTTGTACACGTAATCCAACAGTTCGCCATATCACTTTACGTCATGAGTTATGTAGATTATAATATTTTATTTAAGAATCTGCCAAAAATAATAAAGAGAAAATAATAATTAAAATTATGTAAAAATAATATAAAAATAATTTAATCATTGTTGCTGGCATATATTAAATAGAGAAATTGATATATTTTCAAAACAATATTTTTGTATCTTATTTCACAATTTGTCTTTCTCATTTAATTTTCTTCAAATAAATTTCATTGATTTTATTGTTTATCTCTGAAAATGGAGAATTATAAAAAAAATTTTTGCGAAAAGTTTTAACCAAAATTCACGATGTACAATTGATAAAACAAAACAAAAACACTGATAAAATTCCCAATGCCAATAAAATGTTCATTTCAAAACGCACATCAATTTTCGAAACGCCAGGGCATATTCTTTATTATAAAACGCATAAATAAATGGATTAAAAATGCTATTGACGTATCCTAACCAGGTGACAAATGTGATAAAATGAGGATTGATTGTGCAATCACAGAAAGGTTCCACTAAATAAACACCGAAAAACGGAATCCAACAAACTGAAAAACAGCCGACAACCAATGCGAGAGTTTTCGCGGTTTTGTGTTCTTTTCGAAAAGCCGCTCGTTCTCGTTTTTTCTTGTCGTTTTCATTGAATCTCACTTTCTTTTTCAATGGGGGAAATTGCGAACTGTGTCCCATACAGACCAGTTGAACTGTCAGCGTTTCAGTAATTGAATTCGAATCGGCAAGAAGTCTTTGAAGGAAATTCATTTTCTTTGGCATTTTTATCACAGACCTTATCTGAAATCGGAAATAGTTTGGTTCGACAATGTTAACGGAAAATTCACTTGAATTGTAATTTGGGGATTTCAGTAGACAAACAGATTTCTTTTCTGATTTTTCGGGATATCCTTGATTGACAATGTTTGAAATACTGTTCGAATACGAATGGAAATCGGATTTTATTCGATTAAAACACTTTGACGGTTCGGGAGAACTGAGAAGTTTTCTTTTGTAGGCTACCCAAAATATTCGAATATACACAAAAATTATTATTAAAAAAGGGATAATAAAAGAACAAAAGGCAGAAAATAATCTATAACCTTTATGGAAGGTTATGAAACAATAGCCGGTAGAGGAAATGTGTTTTGACCAACCGAAAATTCCGGGAATTGTGACTGAAAGTGCTAAAATCCAAACCGAAAGTATCATACAACGGGCCAGCTTTTTCGATCTTCTTGTGGCATACTTCAATGGCTGAGTGATTGCCATGTACCTATCAATTGATATGCAACATAGATTCAAAATGGACGAAGTACATAAACATATATCGCTTGACAGCCATAATTTACATGCCAAAGGTGTTAGTGGCCAATGTTTCATGATTTGAGTTACAATTGCCAACGGTAAGACAAATATTGATACAAATACATCAGAGAATGCCAACGAAATTACATAGAGGTTCGTCACGGTCTGCAAACGTTTTGTTGTCATTACTGCTAGAATTACCATACTGTTTCCAATAAAAATAGTCCCTTCAATTCCAATCATAATTGTTCCTGATAAAATATCTATAATAATTTGATTGTAAGAAGAAATTTCATTAGTTTGATTATTGTTTTCTGTATAATTCATTGTAAAAAATAGAGAGAGAGAGAGCTCTGATTGCGATCAAATAGTTGTAATTGTTATATAATGACCAAGCTTGAATCTGATTGGATGATAAATTTATATGGAAATATTCGATTAATTATCGGTAAATTTGTTTATCTTTTTCAATTTCATTTTATCTTTATTTCTTTCCAAACTAATGATCAGTATATATTGGGTTTTATTACAACAATATTACTAAATAAAATTAAGTTTTATTTTCAAAGAAACAGATTTTCACAATTCGAAATCACATTTCAATTCAATAACCAACAATATAATTTATTTGTTCACTTTAATAAACAAACTATATTTTAAAAATACATTTTGTGAATTTTATTTTTATTTGTAATTATTTATATAATCTTGATATGTAATAAAGGTTAAAAGTCCTTAAAATAATACAGAAATAATAAAGTTAGAACAAAATTTAAAATTCTGTAGTTTGTTATATTTCATTTGTAATATTTAATACTAAATTTCAATCATTCGATGATTTTTAAAAAAGACTTGAAAAATACAGTGGAATTTAGAAGTGTAATATGTATATATTAAATACCTTAATTTTTCCAAAAATTAAAATTAAAATTAATTGTAATAAATTGTGAAGTTAATTGTGCAGACAATATATAGTTTCGATACAAAAAATAAAAATATACTATATTTTTTCTCAATAATTGATAGAGAAAAGGTAAACTTATTGAAGAGCAGATAATAGAAAATGACTAACTAATGACTTCCTTCGAGAAAATAATATTTTGATTTATTAGACTATTACTGGATTGATGAACAATAAAAATTAAATGCAAGAATATGCAAAGGAATCAAAAACAAAAATTTATCAAAATTCAGAAAAATTAATTGAAGTGCAGGAAAAGATTTGAGCAAACAGGAATTAAAGAAATAAACACGAATATAATAATTTTCATCTATTGGGGTATCTATGGCAATTTAAAAAAGTTCAAGCTAATTAATTAAGTAATTAAGATTTTAAATAGGCCATAAATCATGTCAGTTGGAAAAACCAAATTTCCATGCATAATATGTGAGACAGTAGCCTGTCAATCTAAAGTAAAGCAATTTAATTTTTATTTAGTTTCCGGCCTCTAGCGGTTTGATAATGAAATTTCTTTCGAGAAAAGGAAAAAATTGGTATTAATTGATGAAATAACGTGTTCTATATAAGGAACAGAAGAAGTAGTCATTAGCTACCCCCAATTTTTTAATTCTATAAAAGTTTGACTTAAATTTTAAAGATTGCTTTTCAAAAATCCAACTTTCGACTCATTTTACCGAGAAAATATTTAGAAAATACATTTTGCTGATTTTGTCGGTTTAATTATCTTCATCATATTCAGATATTTTTAACTCATTATTGTTATTGTTATTCGGTTTACCCTAATTCACATAAAAGAAAAATAATTACACTTTCATTACATTTTTGTTTAAATCGATGAATTGTATTAGATAAATGAGAAATGAAAATTAATTAAAATATATAATTAATGAGGAAATTTAAGAATGTTTGTTATTCAATAGATTTAGCTTTATAGATATATATAGGTATATAGATAAACATTCAATTTAAATAAGAAGCCTTTGTTCAAAACAAATCACAGTTTTGGTTCAGGTAATGTCAAAGAGATAAATCTAAATTTCTTGACGGTCTTCAAATGAAGTAAATAAAGTTTTCAACTTAAAGATTTATTTTAAATATATTTGGTAGTATTTATTATTTAAGCCGCTGTTAATTTATATCTGTTAGGAAAAAACTAACGAACATAAATTTAAGAATAAAAATATTGTTTTAATATTAAAAAAATTATTTAAAAAAAAGTTATTTCATATATATTTTTAGAATGGATTATAAAAATAAAAATGTGTAAATTTTAAAATATCAACTACATTTTCAAACTATATTTCAGAATGTTGAATATTAAAATTTTCAAATGTCTGTTAAAATTGTCGATATTAAAATTATCATTTGTCTAGAAAATATTTAATTTTATAAATATGATTGTGAGATTATTAAACTAAATTTCGAATTACTTGATTGAAATAAATGTATTGGAAACTCTTAAATTAAGACTAAAGAATTAAACGTTATAGCTTCTAATAATATATATTTGATATCTTGAAACTTTAAATATTACTTTATCTAAATATTGAATTTAAAATTTTTGTGAAATTTTAAAAATAAATTAATAAATAATAAATAAATCTCATTGTTGGCCAAATTGAACTTAAAAATTTTCATAACATTTTTTTTACAATTTTTTCGATTTCTATTCATTAGATAATTAATAAAATAAAGATTAATATTGACTTAAAATAGTTTATCGTTCAACACTTGTTAATTTTTATCATACAATTTATTAACTTTCATTTTTAATTTTGTTAAAAATTTAGAATTTTACTTGTTATTATTCGAAATACATAACTTGAATATTTTTATGTTTGTGCAAATTAATTAATAAATCAATATATTTCTAGGTGAAAAGTAGAAAATGAGCAATAATTGAACAAAAAAATATGTATCAAACAATTTAAAAATGACGGAGTAACTATAAGGAGTAAATACAAAATTTCAAATTATTTAGTTAATTAATTAATTAAACTACTATCATCATTATTATTGAGAAGTGAAAGGTAAATTCTTTTTACAAGTAAGAAATTATCTTATAAAATAATGATTTCTTGGTAGCAGCATTTATTATTTAAAACAATAAAATGATAATTTAAGCCTTTTGCTGCAAATAATGATTTAATGAAAAAATTTTCGGCTATGAGATAAGATTGACAAGGACTATCTTATAGTCGAAAATTTTTTCATTAAATACATTATTTGCAGCAAAAGGCTTAAATTATCATTTTATTGTTTTAAGAAATTATCTTGTTAGATTAAATTGTTTTCATAAAATAATTCTCAGAATAATGGAAATCTTTTCCCGGTGATAAGAGTTATAGTAACTGACGGCCCGTTTCAAAAACAGTAACTTGTGGAGTAAGTTTGGATTAGAATTGTAAGAATGGTACTTGATAAATGAAGTTTCAATTTTATTGGGTCTTGAATATTTTATATAAAACATATTTTATCCATGCCGAAATTTATAAAACCAAAATATATTTCGTGAATAGTCTTCTTTATTTCTTTGATAATTACATTAATATTTAATAAAATACCGTGAACTTTATTTTATTAAAATATTTACAAAGCCAAAATTTTATATAAAATTAATGTACTTAATTAAAATTTTAATATAAACATTACTTAAAGAATATTGTTTTATTGATGAATTTCTTAAGAATATGAAGCTTTAGCCCAGTCATGAGAAAGTTTTTTAAACACAAAAGTTTTAACTATAGAAAACTTTGACTATTACCATATTTCAAAATTTAAATAATATTAAAATGTTTCGTAAGTCTTTCTTGCAAGAGTTCCATATTTAAGATTTGATAACAACAGTCTTAAAATAAATCGTTAATTTAAAATAATAATTTCTTGGTAGCAGTATAAATTAAAAGTTAAAAATTAATTTAATCCCTCTTCATTCAATTTATGTTTTAAAATAGTTTACGCAAATTCCTCGATTTTTGAACAAAATTTTCCAGCTGCACATCTTCTTAGGCGACAATTGAGATTGTCAATAACACTTTTATTTTTGGTGAATGCGTTTCCTAATCTTTCTGTGTTAAGAAGATTACTGTTTGTCGAATCATATTTCTTGGTAGGATTGATTGAAAGAAAGGCTTTGACGAATTTGCTTCTGAGATCATCTGAAATATTTGTCATTTAGAAAAGTCGTTCTGTTTCTAAAACGATCTCTTCATCATCTGTATCCATCTCAAAATTTTCTCTATGTATTAATTAAATTAAGCCACAGCACGTCTTGTATAATTAGGATCCATAAAATAAAATCAATCTAAATGTTAATTTTATAACAACTGTCTTAAAATATTGATTTCTTGGTAGCAATATATATTAAATTTTAAACAAAATAAATGAAAAAATAAGCCTCCTGCGAAGTATTTACTAACTGAAAAAACTTTTCATTAACTTTTCAATTTCTTAATTTGTTTGAGGTGTTTTTTCTAAAATAATAATTAATGAATTAACTCATTTATTGCCAACGTTTCAATTCAATTAATTTTATTTGATAATAAAAATTAAATAAAAAAAGTCTCTACTTTGTTTGAGTTTTTTCTAAAATAATAATTAATGAATAAATAAGGATTTCAACATAAAATCAATCACACATTCATACAACATACGATTATAATTTAATATAATTTTTTAATCACCTCACATATAATTTTTCTTATAATGATATACATTTATAAAGATTAAGAGAAATTATCAATTAATTACTTATATTGGTAAAATTTATTCTCCCGTATTTGTATATAGGCATATAATAGAGTTTTGTATATTTATCAAATCAACTAGATTGAATTTTTAAAATTTTAGATCAAAATCAGTAGACGTCAGATTTTATGAAAATTTAAATTATTTTGTCATTATTTACAATAATAAACATATTGACTATTTATAAATATAAAATCAGGTTTTAAGAAATGTAAACATCCTGAAATGGCAGCCTTAGGTTACCCTTCATTTTTTATCAACGATTATAATAATTATTTATTGACAATTCGATTGATTATATTGTATATTTGTTCGAATCAGCTGCTATAATTATATTTAAAAGAATTTATTAAAAAAATATAAATTATCTAATCTATTATTGTTTTCATCGATATCAAGGACATTGTCAAAATGATATTCCATTTTTTTATTTATTAATTATGTTGATATCCTTGATATATTTCCAATAAGTTATAAAAATATAGTTTAATTATTTTAAATTAATTTGTTAAGCATGTTGAATTAATTAATGGTAACTCTGATCTTTAATTATGCCCACCAAACACACTGTTGGGTTGGTATTATTATATATTAGTTTATAATATTTAGATTTTCGCTATCCATTAAAACTAAATCAATAATAAAATTTTATTTTAAAACAATCCAAAAATTCATGAGTTGTAATTCAGTATTATTAAAACAATTCACTTTAAAGAAGTTGCATTGCCGTCGTCAGTATTATGACTGAACTCGAATAATCAACAGAGTACATACAACCAGAATTCGATCTAGAAAATGTGACTAAATTCCACGAAAATATATTTGACAACACTACGAGTTATTCAAATTTCATCATTTATTAATACTACACATAAATCTGAAATAAAAAAGTTTCTATAATCTAAAAAAATCGATAAAATTATAATATAGGAACACACAAACTTACCTGTGTACAAAAATTTAATGTTCTGAAAGTTAAAAGTTTTATTATAGGAATTGAGAAAGTGACAGAAAATAATTTTACAACAAACACAGCACACATAATATAAAATACACGCAAATTTATTATAAAGTTTTTTTATTCCGAAAGTTAAAAGTAATTAACAAATTGTTAACATATCATTATTTTTAATATATTAAAATTCATGGCGGAAATAATTTTGGATTTTCAATCTGACAACTCTACTTTGAGTTTTCAAGAAAAGGACGACAAAACATCGTAAGATCTATTTATAAAATATTTTTGAAGTTAATATTTCTTCAGATTTTTAGATTTTTCTCTGGAAAAGCTACCTTTTTGCGAAGGTTAAGAATTGACAATGTAAAAATTTTTTCAATTATTTACAAATAATTAAATATTTTACAGTATATCAAATATTGTCAACAAGGTCCATCGACATTTGCAGAAAAAAATTCGAAATTCTTAATTTTTAATAACTTGTATAAAAAAATTAATAATTTCATAGAATTACATAAAATGCAAAATTTGTCATATCAATGAGCTGGAGAAAAAAGATTACAAAAACTTAAAAAACTACTCCGCTTCTTTCTTAAATATCTTAAAAAATAAATGTGTTTGATGATTTCTTTATTTATTTATAGTTAAAAATATTAATCTAACTTACATTTTATCGAAATAATTCCAAATAAATTCATAGTCATAAAAATCCTAAAAAACCCTGAAATTAATTAAAAATAATCAATAATAAAAATGTTGACTACAAGTAACATTTAAGAGCTTGAATGATCTCATAATTTTATAAAATCAAAATTCAAACTTTAAAAGTTACTTAAATTAAAAAAACTTACTTGTAAAATTGAATAAATGAAATGAAGTAAATAATTTAACATTCTCATAAATGGTGAGTCATCAACTGGTGAACACACCAACGTGTATTATAGAGACTTTAACTTTCGGAATTAGGTGTAGTTATCATACTTATAGTCACGAAACTTACATAAACGAGTTCTAACTAACACCTTAGTAGGATATAAATGTTACAAAAAGTAAAGCTGCACAGCACCACACAAAATCTTAACGAGTCAAATCATAGCGTGCAGAGAGAAAATGATCAATAAACCTTAACTAAAATCTCTTACACCTAACTCCAATGAAAAAGTTTCTATAATCTAAAAATAATCGATAAAGTTATAGTATCGGAACACACAAACTTACCTGTGTGTAAAAAGATAACGCTTTAATGAATAATTGTTCAAAAACTGAATTTCGGCCCACGTAGCAGTAACATAATCGGAATGCGTCGGAAAATAGCACACAGACACAACACTAATTAAAATTAAAATAAAAACACGTAAAACATTAAGTAAACAGCATTAAAAGAACTTACAAAACACCGAAATGATAAAATAAAAATAAAATATAAAACAAGAGCAAGTATTGCACGAAACAAACTCAAACATAGCATTGATAACTAACAGAAAATAAATAAAGGCGAGTTAATGGCGATAAGAGAAAGTAGGGATGGAAATGGATTTTCACAAAATAGCTTAAAAATGAACTAAGAGTCCAAATAATAATGGAAATGATAAGAAATGCTAGAATATTCCATGAAAATGGAAATATACAATATGACGGCCAAAAATTAGTTGAAGTTAAGTAAAATATAATAAATTCAGAAATTAAATAACCAAAAACTAAAATAAAATAACGTGAGAATTAAATGAAAGAAAACATATAGAATAAAATCATTAAAGTAGCATAGAATCTTCTAGAAAATGGTATTATCTATCATGGCGCGAAATTAATTAAAATTAAATAAAATATATAAAAATCAGACAATAAATAAATCATAAATTATAAAAATCGCCATCAAAACTGATAAAAATTAAAATTCAAAATTAATCAGAATTAAAATAAATCAAATTTGTTTTACTGAATCAGCGTTTTACTGAACCGGTAAGTCGGGTAGTCGCAGAACGCAACCAGCAAGATAAAATTAGATTGGACGATCGGGAGCTGCCTCAAGCTTTTTAGTTTGTTCGTAGTTCTAAATTAACTTCATTTTCACAACAATGGTGATTCACCTATAATTGGTGTATACGCCAACATGTATTATCGATGTTATTTTAATTTTATTTAATGTCAATAATATATATATATATATATATATATATATATATATATATATATATATATATATATATATATATATATATATATATATATATATATATATATATATATATATGTGTGTGTGTATCAAATAGAAACTAACCACTGCTGAGTAAGACATTAAATGGATGATTTATGTAAGTACCCATAGGCAGGGTTCTAAGCAAGGTATTTTAATTTACAACCATGCTTCAGTCCAGTATGGACTTATCATGGATAACTATATACAAACTCTAAGCAGTTGAGATCACGAGATTCCCAAAACTAATTCAACATTAATTAATTATTAATTTATATAAGTATGAAGTTAATTTATAATAATTATAATAATTAATAATATATAAATTGATGATGGTAGCAGCATTTATTATTTAAAACAATAAAGTGATAATTTAAGCCTTTTGCTGCTGTTCAATCGCGAATTCATAACACATAATCATTTTATATTTATATACATGTTTATATCTACATCGAGCTGCTTCCATTTGTGCACGACATACATGAGATCGATAATCAGGGATCATAGCAGTCATAACACCTCCAGTACTTTCAGTAATATTAAACAATCTCGTAGCTGAACTCTTCTCAATCATTTTATTTGGAACCTGTCTTTGTGCAGCTACACATAAATTTGATCTCATATCATTCCTTTCTGAACACAAAACAATATCGATTCGGCCATTTTGATCTTGAGCACATTTCAACAAGTTTGTTTGATCCATATTCAATTCACCAGGTACAGATTGAACTAATTGTCGGTCTCGAGATAATGTGATTAGAGAGAATCCATTGCCCAGAATTTTAAGAGATTTGCTAGATCTGATAACATCGTCTTTACAAATAGTTTCTATTTCCATTTTCCTGCGGGTTCTATTCAACCTTGCCATTTCCATAAAATTCAAACCAAATCGATGAGAACTCAAATTCAACAAAACAATATCTTCAGTAAAATTCACATAACTCGAATTCCATTGCCATCCATAAAAACTTCTAAATCAAACATCACTAATCAAAAACCAATTTAAAAAAAATGATAATACCTTTTGCTCGCGTCTGTGTGCGCACAGAGCAAAAACAAAGAAAAGCAAAGCGCACACAGACGCGAGATAAACTAACCCCAAAACAAAAATGACATTGCTCGCGTCTGTGTGCGCACACAAACACAACGCGCACACAGACGTGCATTGAGCTCACAATTTTCCAGCTGCGAATAATGTATTTAATGAAAAAATTTCGACAATAAGATAGTCCTTGTCAATCTACTTGAGGACTATCTTATAGTCGAAAATTTTTTCATTAAATACATTATTCGCAGCAAAAAGGCTAAATTATAATAAATATAATAATTATAATAATTAATTAATAATAAATGTATACAAAAATTAATTACATTTGATTGATGTATTCTAATATATATATAATTTTGTCTGCAAATTATTAATAATTTGATTATTATTATCATTATTTTTTTGAATATTTTTCCCAACCACTTAAATCAAATTCTTTTCTAAAAAGTGATTAAGATAATTGTTCCAATTCAATAGTTTTGATTTTGTGCTTTTCTTTATAAATTCATTTAATGATCACTTACATAGCCCATAATTCCAACTCAACAAATGCAATTTTGAATATATTATAATTTTTTAAAAATTAATTTGTAAACGAATTTAATTTTCATCGATATATTTAGTTTTTCCCAATGTAAATTTCAATATTATCAAATAAACGGAGATTATATTAATATTTCAAGAAATAAGCTAATAAATTGAACAAATTTAAAATTAAATTTATTTTACATTTATTTTTTATTTTTATAATAATGAAAATTATCGGTAATATTTAAAAATGGTTCACTAATGATCGAGCAAATTGAAATTTCTTTTTTTCAGATAATAAATTAATAATTAATTATAGTTAAAACGAGATGTGAAATAAAATAAAATCAAAAAGTCGATTGCAGTTTATTAATGAAAGAATTTAATATAATTTATTTTTTATTAATTGTGATGACTGTCTTTCAGAATTAAGTAGATAGATGTGATCCTGTCAGATATAGCTCAAACCTACAAGAAAGAAGGTCAAATGTTTTTAAGCCGGATAAATAAGTAGGTCGTTGGCTACTATAGGTTAATTTGAAGTCAAAGTTAAATAGATTAGGTCATATATAAAATATAAAAATATAAAATGTCTACTATATCTCAAGATTAAAACAAATAGGTCACGAACCATATAAATGTAAAAATATTATTTAAGTTATCAATTTTATTTGTATTTTTATTAATATTAATTATTTAATTTTAATCATGATTTACAGGCAACCCTCGAATTATGTGGATAATTGGTTCCTTGTTATTCACACCTGTTAAGCAAGACTTGAAGTTTTTGAAAAAAATTAAACATTCACAAATTATATTCAAAATTAATTAACCGGTGACAGAAATAAAGACAAAAGGAATTTTTGAAAACAAATAATAGAGTACTACGTTATTCGAGGCCTGTATTACTATTTTTATAAACAGTAAAAATTGAAATTATATAAAATTCAATTTGTCAGATTTTCTCTGTGAAAATAAAAGTAGTGCTTATTGAGATCTTTTACCTAATTCTGTTATTTTTTACAATTTTCTTGAATCCATGAAGATTGATCTTAAAAACTATTATTAATACTATTAATAACCCGACAAAAAGACGAATCCCATTTTTACTGAAAAACAAAAAACACATTTTAAGACCCCTTATTAAATGTGTAATTAGGCTAAAAATGCTCGACAATCGAATCATCCGAATATAAGATGAATCTTGTTTTTAATGATATTTCTTGGCTAAAACAAAAACTAAATTTTTGATATTATACTTTCCACTGCCATTCATTTAGTTCGAATATATTTAACACAAATAGGAAGAAATAAAGTGCGACACTCTATTTTCTGTTATCAAAGCTTTAAAGAAAATAGAGAGAAGAAATAAATTTACCTTGTGGATACATGTTATAAGAGGTTTCAGAACTCTTTATGGTCTTTTACGTGTGGTCTATATACTTCCGCACATTATTTTGTATTTCATTAACAATAAAGTTTTTTTATGCAAGACATTCAAATTAGATCGTACTAATATTTAATTTGTAATATTTAATCTCTCTCATTCCCTACTTTTTTATAAAATAAAAGTTTAATTGTTGGAATTTTCTGATACCTCTGGATAAAATAAATCATTTATTAATATAACTTAAGATTTTAAACGATTTTCGCATAAATTTAATATAAATTTAGAAATGAAGTTAAAATTATTAATTGCTATTTTTTATTAAATAATTAAGCTTTATTTCAATCAAAAGAGAAGTTATTAATAATTATCAATAAGAGAATAAATTACGTTTCTACATTATTTTAATCATTGAAACAAATTATTTTACCAAAGTTTCTTGCTTTTTATTAAAAAAGAATTCTTGCTGTAATTGTTGTATACTTTATTTATTTTTCTAAAATTTTTTATGAATGAAACAATCACATGCAAATTTGGGTTTATTTTTCTTCTTTTGTTTTAATACGTGAAATGTGGTATAATTGAGATTGAATTACTTTTCGAGACTTTATAATGTAATGATATTTATTAGCACGAATAGTAAGTAGTGCAATGCCAATTTTATAAGTATCATTTTTCTGTAACTTTATTCCAAAATTAAAGATGAAAGTCAATTCCGTCCAAAGTAAGTTTGATTTTTGAGAAAGCGAAAATATAAATGAAATAGTTTGAAAGTTATATTGTAGCAGTTTAAAGCTATGTTCTTATGAATTTATATAATTGTATTTATATGTTTAAATTGTTTTGCGGATGTGTTGTAGGAAATTGGTGAGAGCCCAGCAGTCTCCTTTAAACTTGTTTTGGGACTACTGGGATGCTTATGTGTATTGCGAGTGTAAATATATTTATTACAAGAAAAATAAAGATTTGCTTTAGGAATAAAATATAAACGATAGAATTAAATAAATTTAATAAACTTTTATTCAACAAAAAAACATTTAATTGCCAAGAATTGTTTAATATAATGATAAACCAGATATATTACAGAATTGGATAAATCACGATCTAGTTTCTGGAATCTTTGTTGAATGATTTCCTTTAGTTTGATTCTTATTCTTTTTACTTGTATTGTTCCCTTCAATCTTTACGATATAGCTTTATTTGTTTGTTTATTCTTTCGTTAGCTCTTTGCTAATTTTTATTAGTTTCTCTTACTTCTTCTTTTCTTAAATTTTCAATTTTTATTTTCAAATTTTTTCTAGATTCTTCCTTTTTGCTATGGTTAATTCGTTATTCGATTTTTTATTGATTTTCAATTTGTCTTTCAAATTTTATTTTTGTAATTTTTAATAACTTTATCATTTTGAAATTAGCATTTATGTTATTTTCATATGCTGAAACAATCTTATATAAATATATAATCTTTTTGTTGTGGTGAATAGCAAAGTCGAATAGTAAATAATGTTTGTCTGCGTACAATTTATACAAATTTCCAAATATTGGGATGACACAACTAGATTATGTTGAAGCGACAATGATGATTTCATCACATTATAACAAAAATAAGAATAGCACATACATTACAGTGATGTTTTTTTCGGCATCACCTTTTTATTTATTTCGTAAATTATATAGTTTTGTCAGGTGCAAACAACACAACTTTAATTTCTATTCTAATTTCTATCTTAGAGATAATGAAGAAGTTTATTTTATCCCAAGGCGCAGAATTGGGAAAATTATTTGGACTTGGGCAAATTGCTCGAAAAGAAATTGCTTCTAAATAAGTGTAAAAACTTTCGTAGTACATTTCATTATTTTGTATTTATACAAATTTAATAAATTTTATTTAAGAAAATTATAAGACGTTAAAAAAGAATTAGAAAATATAGTTTGATACGTCATTTAACTATTGAAAATGAAAGGGGCGTTGTAGATTTGATACAGTATAAAATATGTATCATTATAAATGATTGTATTTAAATGACGGCAAAGGTGTAGGAAATGGTGAAAAGAAACGAGTGTAACATTGGAGCAAAATTAATCTTTTTCAACAAATCAAAACCAACATAAATTCAGAATATGAAATACACCAATAATGGCTTGAAAGCGACAAATATGATCCATTTTTTGAAATATTAAATGATAATGAGATTGTTTCCACAATCACGGGAAATGTTTTAAAAGAATCCAATGAGGAACAGACGAAGATTTTAATGATAAACAACATTTTTATAATACCAACTCATTCGGTAACAATTAAAACAATGTAATTACATAAACAGAACAACAAGATGAAATTGAATATCATGAATTGATGAATTTAAAAAAACTTCGCAATTTAGCTGACAAAAAAGGGGAATAATAATTCACATCAAATGAAAATATTAGATTTTTGTTATCCGAAATTTTTCTTTACTGAAAGCATCTTTTCATTTTATAATTGTTCGGAAGGTCTAGGTTTTACTGCATTTTTAAAATATTTTAAAAAATTCATATCACATACAACAAATATTTTAATTTTAACAATCAATCTGTAAACTTAAAGAAATTTTAAAAACCAATTTAAAAATGCACACTTGATAAAGGCAATGCGAAATATCGTGTGACTTATATATTGTTTTGATCTATAGCAGCGTTTCTCAACAGCTGGTCCGGATTGAGTAACACTGATCTATTGTATTACAAATTTTAATATGAAAATTGTTGAATTAAAAAAAAAGATCTAAGGTGCAGACACTAAAATTTTTTTTTAAATTTTGTTGCATTCATTTTTATTGATTTTAATGACATTTTTCTGATGTATTTAATATTTGAGGGCCCCTCAAAAATAGGGTGCCCAGTGCGTTTCACTTGTTGCACTTGCAATAGTACAGCGACTCAAAGGTGAAACCAAGATAGAATTATTTAACTAAATAATTTTATCGTTCAGTAAATACGTGATGTACTTAATAAAATAAAATAATTGCTTTCTTTTAACTTCTAAAGCATCAAATTTAACATAGGCTGCCAAGATTATTCATTGCCACATATACAACCTAAAGAGAGGTTGTGAAATTTTTAGTAAACATCATAATAATAATAATAACTATAATAACAAAAATTTCAGTAAAATCGTTTGTCTTATTCACCATTGATCTTTTATCTTCAGTTTCTTTCTATTCGATTTCACAAAACAATAAATGAATTAATTGAAATTGTATAAAATTTGACACTTAACATATTTGTGTAAATTGAAATTAATTAATTTATTGTCTAATAAAAATAAAGGAAAACATTATAAAAAAGCTTATTAAATTTAATTTGTTTTTTATGAAAAATTATAATTGGAATTTAGCTTTTGTAAAATGTTTTTGATTTGTTAAAAAATTTTAATATTTAGTTTTTATAAAGAATTCTCGAATTTTCAGGTGCTTTTGTTTTAAATAGTAAAATAATTTAAATTTGCATTAATTAATATAAATATTTTTGACATTAGTGTTTTCTTTTTGAAGGTTAATTTGTTTTTTAAATAAAATACTTGAATGGTCAATGTTTGAATTAAAATTTTGAATAAAAATTGGTAAATTTTAAAAATGATCAAAATAAAATTTTCGATCGGCTTTCTGATGGCAAAACGGACAAAAACAAAACCTTTAGTGAAAATGTTAAATGGGATTCAAATTCGATCCCATAGGAGAATAATGATGAAATTTTTGAAAATAGCTTTAATGTAGTGTTTGGTTTGCAGTGTTTCGTACCTCAGCAGCATTTTAGTTTTGAATGAAATTTTTTATGGTTCAATGTTAGAAACGTATGTGATTTGGATCAGAGTACCAACAGCTATAGAAATAACAATGACAATATATAATAAAATAACATTAAAAGTGGTAACGAAATGGTATTTGCATAGAAGTAGTGGAAATTGAGGATACAATGTTTTACAATAGTTTTGGATGTTTTGTATTTGACTTGGTTTTAATGGTTCAATTTATCTATAGATAAGGCCCTTTCCAGTTATCAAAGAGCTAATTTATCATATTTAATATTTCTGATTTTGTAAGATAATAGTAAAGCAGCAAATACTTAAGGATGACCACATATTTACCGCACAGTCTTAATCAAATGGTAAGTTTTGTAAAAATGTATTATCTCGATCAATGGTGAAAAAGTATTAAAAAATAATGGATATCGAATATAAAACTGATCAAATCAAAATATATATTTATATTCATTTATGGAATAAGAAAAGATTAAAAATAAAATTTAAAACACTCAAAACAATTTTAAACATTCATAAAAGCAAATGCAAACTTTTAGAAACACTTTTAAGTTGAGATAATAAAAAAGATGATTATTTCATGATTAAAAAGTAATTTTGAGATTTTTTGACATATTGAAAGAGATTTAATTATCTTGACATAAATGTCAATGCCATAAAATGATCATAATAATATTAATAATTAAAAACCAATTTTTAATTTAAATTATAATTCTTTGAATAAAACATGGTTTACCATCAATGTTTTGTAAAATTTTATTTATCCCCTTCTGAAATATTTATGTAAAAATACAATAATTTTAATTTGCTATTGTTTTTATTTAAGTTTTATGTAATAAAGGCTGCTAGATTTATCTGTCCGAAAATAGGTAATTACTTTGTTTTATCAGATTAAAAAAAGTGTAAGAAAAGACATAAATTTATAATTCAAAAGTTTATTTTTCAAAAATTAGCATAATATATAATATTTATATTTTTGAGAAGTGTAAACCCAAACACCAAAGCGTAATAAATTCGGGTAAATTCAGAATTATTTTCATGATTTTTTCATTTGTACCAGAAAGCAATTGTATTTTTTTGTTTTGGAATATAATTTTATACTTGACAACCAGGTAACTAAAAAATGTGAAGGCAACAAAAGCTTTAAAAGAAGAACAAATACTTTTGGATAATGAGCAATGCGATAAAGAAATATTGTCCTCCCAGAGGCATTATGTTTAGGAAGATTAATATAAATCATCCTATTTTATGCAAAAATTATTCCTGTAGAATTTTTAGAAAATTTAAAACAATTTAATGGTAACTAATAAATAACCTATAAAATCTTTATTAAATCTTTATTAAAATATTTATTATTCACAAGTCAAAAACATGATTTGGTAAATATGACATAAATATGAATATTATTACAATTTTAATAAAATATTTTATGGTGTGAAATAAATTTCTAAAATTTATTGAAAAGTCTGTCAAAGAAAATGCAAAATGTAGTTATAAAATTCTCATAAATCTCACTGAAACTTTTTCTGGTTTGACAATTATGAATTAATTGAATTATTCTAGATACTCCTGTAGTTTTTTGTACTAGAATTTCGTTCAATTTACGCATGATTATGTAATTAAAATGCGAGATTTTCTAAACAAAAATTTTACAGAAAATTAATTATTAATTTCATAACTTTATTAAGAAAATCTTTATTTTAAAATGAAAATAAAATTTATTGTTTAAATTTTTAAAATTTAAGTACAATTAATAATTAGTTTCAGCCTCAAATTATAAATTTTCTTTGACTTTGAGTTCCCTTTAACTATTTTAAAGTTAACAGCGTTTTTGTTAAAAATTTTGTTAGAAGATAATTATTTGTTTGGTATTGTAGTGTCTCTGACTTTCCAATTAATAAATATATTAATTTAATAATTAAATTGCAAATACATTATTAAATTAAGTAAATTAAAATATATTGTTTTAAAATTCATATATACATAGTTTTTTTTTGAACATCTCTATCTTTTAAATTCAAAACTCTGTAACTGCAACAATTTATGGAAAGTCTTATATGCATTTTTCATCAGTATATTTTCAGTTCAATATGACCTACAGTTCAATCCATTCCATCCTTTTCATCCGTTTTATCTGTTCCATCATTTCGATCTGTTCAATCTGGTATGGATTCCTCATCAGTATATTCCAGTTCTATATGACCTACAGTTCAACCAGAAGATATGTAATTTCCAAAAGTCGATATTACAATCATCATTAGAACGGCTTGTTGAAAATGGCACCATTTCATCCCGATATCGGACGTATTATTCCATCAACCTCACTATTTCTGTTTTTTATACATTTCGGTGTTATCAGTGTTCGAAGCTCACTTAATGGAATTATCAGATTTACGTATAAAAATATTTTGAATATTGGCATTGTGTTCCTATAGGTATTTTAATACGTTTCCAATAATGACCAATATTTTATATTAAAATAGCAGTATTTTTTTGTAAATAGTTTATTTTATATTTTCCGATGCATAGAATACATTTACCAATCTTTCTCTAGAAAGGTTTATGCAATAAATCACTTGGTTTAAGTTTAAATCTAAAGCAAATTAATATATTCATTAATTACATCAAAATACAGTGGAAATGATAATATATACACAGGGGAATTGATGCTTGTATGAAAAAATATCGAAAATAAATGAATCAATTATTAATTATTTAATTATTTATATATAATTAATTCAATCATTTAAAATAGTAATAATATAATAATAATAATAATAATAATAATAAATAATAATAATAATTAATAATAATAATAATAATATTAATATGATAATAATAATAATAATAATAATAATAATAATAATAATAATAAATAATAATAATAATAATAATAATAAATAAAATAATATTAATATTGATAATAATAATAATAATAATAATAATAATAATAATAATAATAATAATAATAATAATAATAATAATAATAATATTAATATTGATAATAATAATAATAATTACTATTATTATTATTATTATTATTATTATTATTATTATTATTATTATTATTATTATTATTATTATTATTATTATTATTATTATTATTATTATTATTATTATTATTATTATTATTATTATTATTAAATTATTAGTCGATGTACATATTTCCATGTATATAGTGTCTAATAATATCAATAATTAATTATCAATTTTAAACTGTAAAAATTGTTATGGAACTTTTAAGACAGTACTGAGTGATTATAGAAGTTTAAGCAGTTGAAATCTGACTTAGGAAAGAATATCCGGTTATAATTTATCACAAGATCAAACACTGTGATAAATAATATTTTTAAAATGGATGAAACCATGTTATATTAAAAATCTTGTAATTTGTAAAATTGAGAGAAAAGTTGAAAGTTATAATGAACGAAACATCATTGAGTATCTTAGAAGAACATCACATAACGTTTTAATGGAGTAGGGACTGATGTTTTTATTTTTAAAAGCAGTCACTAAAATATCTAGCACGATTGGGTTCGGTTTTCGAAATAATAAAGTCAACTAATGTGATCAAATTTGTTTTAATTGTGGTTATCAGATTTTTGTCAATAAATATTTATTCATTTTTATGTAAATGCTTGCAATGTGTTGCGTTTTTTCAGTTTATAAAAACGTGTTTTATTATTTTTTACTTTACTTTGTTTTAATGAACAGGTTATTATGAATTTTAAATCAACTAGTTGCGATTGCATGTGTATGTTTTTTCAACACGTTGAAAAAATTTCAAAATATTCAGTTCTAGATCAACATTATATACAATTTTGAAAAATTTTATCAAAAAAATATTATCAACAGAAATTCATTTGCTAATTCAGTGGGTTAATTGAGAAATTAATTATTAATTATTTATAGTTAACTTGAAAAATTGTTTACATTGAATCTTATTGGTTAATTGGAGTCAAAATTAATATTTCTAATAAAACTCAAATATATTCATTTTTAAGTATTATAATTTTCTCCAAATTATTATAATTTCGTTTTAACGCCATAAGCGAAAATTTTAAAAAACATTCCCATTTTCATCGACATATGTTTTCCAACCTGTAATCAGGTTTTGGAAAGCGACTTTGAAGAAATTCTCAAGAACTAATCTTTTGCATTTTTACTTTCAGGTTCATGACTGCCGATAGAAGGTCTTAGGTCACATTATCGTTCTAACTTCGTTACTAGAATTATCACTCCTCTTTACATGGTCCTCATCTTTGGATGTTAATCAATGTTCTTACCTTTCAAAATTTTGAGCAGTGTTCTTGTTTTGAGTTCTGATGATTTAATCGTTTAAAATTTGATGATTTTTAAAAGTCTGTGTAGCGTTCTGCCTTCGTAATAGTGTCAATTCTCACATTTACGCACATTGTTAGCTCTCTGTTTGTAACTTATATCTCAGTTTGAACAATTTTTCTAATGTCTTTCGTTAATTTTTATTTTACTTCACAAGGAATTCCAGACTTTGCTCATCATAAACTGAGGTTCTACCACACTGGTAGTAATTGTATTAACGGTAAATTGTTTCATTTGATGCGCACTCACCACCATGGACAGCACTCAACACTATATTAACTTCTTCTTTACTCTTGCCTTTAGAAAAGAGAAAACGAATGACACTGCTATATTGCATGCTTTTTATGGATATTTTAAAATAAGTAATTAAGTATTTTAGTAATTAATTAAGTAATGATTAAAACAAATACCAGTATATTTGACTATATAAACGACTGAATATGTTCTGAATACTTAAGTTGGTTTTTTTCATTTATTTACTTCTATAAGAGTCTCACTACTTATCGGGCACACCACAAATCAAAATTGTGACTCAAATTCAATATTTTTTCTTTTCAATATATATCAAAAGATTTATAAACTTCTCTACTAAAGAAAACATTTGTTAACAAATGATTTTCAAAACAATCAAATTTTTTCAATAATATACTTTCCCAAAATTCCAATACCAATCAAAAAACATTAAAAATTTGCAATATGCACAAACAATAAATTAAATTGTAATTAATTATTTAATTACTTTTAATCAAAGTTTATAATTTATTTTACTTTTTTTCATTGATAAAAATTATTTTATTTGTAGAAATCTAAAATTATTGTTATTCTCTACTTTTAAAAGTTGTATTTAAAAAGAGAATATTTTAGAAATACGAAAGTTAATTGTAAAGTTTTGTTGGAAAATGACTGTTTTAATTGTTTTTAATAATAATAATAATAATTATTATTATTTTTATTGTTAAATTTAAATATCTATCTATAGCGTTTTCTAAAAATAAAACTAAAAAATTCTAAAAATAAAATTAAATAAAATACTTCAATATATTTCGCTCTAATTGTATGTACGGAATAAACTATTTGTTTTAATTTTTAAAATTTTATTTTGTTTGTTAAATTCCTATAATTCCTCTTCAAATCATTATTAAATTGATTTATTTCTACTATGGTAATGAAGTGAAAAGGAAACTCTTACAGGAAATCTTTTCCGTTTCATATTGCATTATCAATTTAATGTTTAAATTTAAATATTAAAAATTTAATAACTAATTTGATATTTGCAAGTTGTTAAACGTTTGTCCAAATAGTTTATTTCTTAGTCAAATTCAATATTATTTTAATGGAATATTTTCCAATGAAAATTTTATTTTTTAATTAATAATTAATCAGTAAGAAAATAGAGATTATAATAATTTGCAAGCATATGCATGATTATCAGTGTCAACGAATTGATAGCATTCATCAAGAAAATGGAGTCGACTTTTGGATTGCAATACTGCTTTTTATTGTCATATTTTCATTATTAGAGCAGCTTTACAGTTGAAGCATGTCAATCATTTCAAAGAATTTAGTATTCAATCAGAACATTATAAATTTTATTTGAAAAGTTGGAATTTATATAATAATTGTTGAAGGATTTGTGAGAGAAAATAATATTATAATTAAAACAAACCAATGATTTATAGAGGAAATAAATTCAGTAAATATCTTGAACAAATGAAAACACTCAAACTTACATTATATATAATATAGACAATCCTTACATTACATTCGATAATAAAAAAAGAGTAATTATGATAATAAAGTGATAATTTTAATCATTTTGTTGCAAATATTTTCATTAAATACATTATTTGCAGCAAAAGGATTAAATTATCATTTAATTGTTTAAATAATAAATGCTTCTACCAAGAAATCATCACTTTATTATTATTATTATTATTGTTATTATTATATTATTCGTTTTAATTAAAACAATTTCTAAGTAAATTCTCGATTACTAAAATAATACTATTAAAACATAATATAACCTTCAAAATATAAAAAATTTCTTAAATATTTTTTACATATTTTAGTCGAATTATTTATTATTCATTGTTACTATTTATAACTGTTTCAGAAAGAATAAATATTATTTTAAAATTCTTTTTAAAATAAAATTCTTATGAAAAATAAAAATTTATTTTAGAAATTAAATTTAGAAAAGTCAAAAATTTCGAAAATTTTAAAAAGTATTGTCGACATAAATTGGAGCTTTGATTGGATTAGTGTCACTTTTAGAGGACTCTGTTAAATTTGATTGTCTGAAAAGTCTATTCACCTCTTACGAATACAGAAATAAATATGTTAATTAAATAGGATAATATTTTAGTTTATGAGAAATTGTTTATTTTTTTTTATGATAATAAAGCATTATAATATGGATTTTAACTTTTGGAAAACTGGAAACAATGTTAAATTTTGATTATGTAAATAGTTACAATCATATTTTGTCAAATATTTTATTTAATTTATTAAATTTTATATGTATTGATTTCTAAAATAAATTATGTGACATTTTCATTATTAATCAATATTCACTATAAAGCAGCATAATTTGTGTCTATTTTTTGCCTGAGCAGGGAAACCTCTCGAACGCTGGAATCACAAAATTTTCACAGCTTTATATATATATATATATATAATAATTTAAAAATTATATATTATCACCAAAGAAATTCAAAAGTATATTGAAGGCACTCCAAAGATCCTACATTATAGAATTAAGGAAAATGTATTTTCACCGAAGAAGGGAAAATATCAATTAAAAGCACCGCCTGTGACAACGATCAAAAATTCCCTGGCAAAGAGATAATTCTTCTCAAGAACTCTTCATAACATCATATTTTCTAAAATTAGAGACTTTAAATATAAGATGCTACCAGCGATTTTTAAAATGAAATTATCCAGAGTGATGAAACTTATTTTCATCTAAATAAATTTGCTAACAAGTAAAATTACAAAATTTTGGGCTTATAAAACCGAAGCAACCAATTTAACGAACTAGTAAATATTATTTTGACCATCATAGCAAGAATTAACAAAAGGAAAATTATCTAAATATTATCAAAAAAGGGTATTTCAGCGAAAGTTTTATTAAAAATTGAGACAGAAATGTTCAAAAAATCCTTGATAAATTTCATTTGCCAAACGGGTTGAAATGAAAATTTAAATTATATTATATTTTACATTTAACCTTCCTATTTTTATTTTGAATTGAAAAAAAATTGTATCAGCGCCATTTTTTTTACAAATATAAAATTAATATTCCAATTTAATATACCAAACTTGGAAAAAATTTCTTTGTAGTGACAGAAAGATTTTTTGGAATTTGTTGAAAACAGAAACTGGTTTTTAAAAACATTAGAAAGAATAAATAGAAGGTTTTTATCGAGCTCTAATTGTCCTTCCATCCATTCATTTATTCAAGCAAAGAAATTCATAATCGATTTAAAAAATTCTATTTATTTATATGAGAAGTTGCTTTGTTGGATTTTACGTTTGTGTATAAGCTCTTTCCATTTTACACTAGATCTACGATTTAATATACAACACAGAAAATACTTGGTGAAAATAAAATACATGTAATTCATAACAATGAAACTTATTTTACAGTATTACTCCAGAATATTATGAATTTAGTGAAATCAGTCATCAGAATCAAGCGTTGTACATTTCAGGAAATTGAAAATGCAAAAAGATTACGTTTTCCAAATTTAATAAACAGAATAGATGCTAAAGTACGTAAAATAGTACTTCTTGCATTCGTAACAAAAGGATTTTTTTTTCATTTGATCATGTGAAACACATTAGACACTAAATTTTCGTCAACTAGATGGTTAAAAATAATGTATAGCGGTAGCCAAATTGGTGATGATTCATGTTTTATCCGTAAACAATATACATCAGGATGGTTGCGAACAATTGGGAAATTTACACTTCTTATTCTTAAACGCACCTGCAGTTTCGGTATGAAAACTGCAAAAGATATGATCATGAATAATCAAAATATATTAAAATCATTAAAAACAAGTACTATGGATGAAATAAGTAACGTTTTATTTGGTATGTTTACAAAAAATACACCAGGTCTTTCTCGTGTTCAGAAACGTAAAAAGCCCCAGTCATCACGTATAAACAAACGAATGAGAGGACATAGGACAATATTTGAAAAATAATTTGTGTATAATTGTGTATATTTGATAAACCATCTTTTTAAACAGTGATCGAGGCATTTGAAGAAGTATTTTTAATGAATCATCCAAATCAAATATCAAATAAATTAAACATTAGTACATTTGTATTTGTAATTCAATAATAATAATAAAATTTAGTGAATATAGAGAAGATAAAATTAATGAACAGAGATAATATCGATCAGGATTCACTGAAAAAGTAAATGAGAAGTGGTAGGCGAATTGTTACGAATCTCAGTTGTCAAGTTCAATCTAGTGAACACAAATCTAAGAATTTAATGTATTTCAACACAACTTAGAAAGATATGCACTTCATGAAATATCGTAACAAATCTTTCAAATGAATTAAAATTCCCGTTGAAGATATAATCAACAGGAACAATGGTCATATGTAACTCTGTCCAACAGCTAGAATCATTTGAGCCAGTTGGCTGATATGTTTTGACAAAAAGAGACACATTTCTGAAATATTTTGGCATTGGCATGAAGTGTGTAACATAATATAGAACAAAGACCACGGGTAATAACAAAAATTATGACGAATTATCTTGTAGCCTGACAGTAGGTAGTTAATAGCTCCCTGGAGGACGACCATCCAGTGGGGGGGGGGGGGGGGGTTGCTCCAGTAATTTTTTTGCTCCACGGTTACGTAATTGCTACAGTGTGCTACACTTATTTTTCTGGGATTTTTAATACAAAAACAGCCATGTTTTTTCTCATTATGGTGAGGAGGTCTCGATTGATCCTGTGATTATCAATACAAATGTCAGTCTACAATAAAAAAAACATGGATTTTTCTAACTATAATTTTGGTGGGTCTCCTTGGTCCGGGAATTTTCAATACAAAAAGGGGGTTATCAATAAAATAAGCATGGTAAATTAAGGATAACTAGGTAAAGTATGGGTCTAAAAATTGAATGAAAGTAAATAATGAGCTAAATTTTTAAATTAAAATACATCAAGGCCTAAAATTTAAAATTAAAGTAAGAATATTAAATTTAATATCAACAAGTTTGAATAACCACCAGCTTTTGAGAAATGAAATTTTTAATGAAAATTTTAATCAAATAATTTATAAAGAAACATTTAGATACGAATTTTAATCATAATAATAATAATAATAATAATAATAATAATAATAATAATAATAATAATAATAATAATAATAATAATAATAATAATAATAATAATAATAATAATAATAGTAATAATATTTCAACCAAATACTTAACAACACAAAAATTAACAAGACAAAAGTAAAGATATAAAATTTATTCATCATCAAGTATCTGCTTATAATGAACTCTTTTTAATTCAGCAAGTAAAATATGCACAATTTCATTATTCTTTAATCTTGACAACATCTACATCTAAAATGACAAAGTAATTTCATTGGATCCATGCAGACCTCGCAATCTTTTAAATCTTGATTCCTGCACAGAATCGTAATGCATACACGTAATTTCCTCTATAATGATTCATGTTAACTGTTTAATTCTATAATCCAATAATTCTGGTGCACAATATGCAAAATGATTCTTTATATTAGAGAACATTTCTTCCATCTTCATTAATATTGTTAGAAATATATACGCTTGCTTCTAATCATTCATATTTTTTGAATTTCTGTTTTTGTAGATAACCAATTGATTTAAAAACAATTAATTAAATTAACTTAATAAATATTCCAAAATTTCTACACTTGTTGTTATATTTATAATCAATGATTTTATGAAATTCTGAATTTCTTGAATTTGATTAAAATAATCAAAAGTTTAAATTCCTAATATGACCACTTTGCCGCTTGTAAAAACATTTATCTAAAATTTGAATTTAAATTTTTAGACCATTAATTTACTTTAATTTAAAATTTTGGACCTCAATTTACTTTAATTTAAAAATTTAGCTCATAATTTACTTTAATTCAATTTCTAGACCCATAATTTACCTATTGATCCTTAATTTACCATGCTTATTTAATTGATGAACCCCTTTTTGTATTGAAAACCCAGGATCCATCGAGACACCCTCATTATAGTCAGAAAAACATGGTTTTATTTGTATAGGTCGCTTTTTTGTAGCACTTTGGAGCATTTGCGTAACCGTTGAGCAAACAAAAATTACTGGAGCAAACGCCTCTTGAAAGGGGGGGGGGGGGGGTTACACCGGATAGTCGTGCTCTAGGGAGCTACTAACTACCTACTCCTGACTCACGCCAAATCAGGTCAATAAGTCATTGTTTCATACTACTCATTTATAATTTCTTTTATTTTCATTTCTTTTCCTATTATGAAGCATTGAATTTTTACTGAAAAAGATATAAAGATGAAAGAGTTCTCCAAATATTGTTGGTGAATTTGTATTATATATTTATCAATAGCACAAATGGAGTCTGACCATGAATTCTCCCCATCCGAATCTTTTCAAATAAATAGTTTTAAAATATTTTCAGATTTATATTTATTATTCTTCGAATTTTTATTTTTATCGCGGCAAATTTCAGTTTACATTTATTTGACAAAAAATATCGCATGCTGCTAAATAGCAAAGGGAAGCCTGTAATGAATTTGTTATCTCACAGTTGACTGTATATTAAAATTTGTATTTAACTTAGATAAAAAAAGATAAATATTTAAATGAAAATTGGTGAAAAATCAAATTTTTTTAAATTAAATACTATTTATGAAATAATAGTTATTAAATTTGCTTTTTAGAATTATCATAAAAAGGAAATTTAAGACAAAATTAATGTTTTATTTTGTTTAAATTGTATTTAATTTTAATATTTTAATATATATTTTTATATGCAAAGTGGGTAAAACTGATCTAATCATAATGACAATTAATTAAATGTTAAAAGAAAACAAAAAGATAGCAAAGGAGAAAGAGAAAAAGATTTTTTTGATATTTCTTTTAGTTATTATGATGTTTAATAACTATTATTTTATAAAATAGTATTGGGTAGCGATTGCTCTGAAACTTATATTATATTATGTTAAGTTAACATTGTTAACCTATATAATTATTGTACATGAATGTCTGTACATGATCTTTAACCCTTTGCCGTCCTTTGTCTATCTTGGTAATCTCTATTTTATTGGTTAGTCTTATGTCCATGACATTTTTCTCAAATATTTGTAATAATATTTTAAAGCCACTTTGGTGTTTTTTTAATAACTGTGGAATTAAGTAAATGTTCTAGAAGGAATAAAACCATTTTACCGCAATAAAATTGAATGCTAGAATGTGAATAAAATAGTTTGAAGTAGTCTGTACAAAGAACAATTTATCATTGGAAAAGACAAAACTGGAAAAAGTCCGGAAAACTCGATAAGCCAGGAATATTTCTAGCAAAAATGAAGTCAATTTTAATCTTCTTAGATATTCTTCATTTATTGCCACCATTTTTTAAATCTCCTGCTTGTTTCGTGTGTTTTCTAAAACTTTCTTATGGATTTCCTTCATATCTAATAATTCGCCGCTCAAAAAATGAATCATTGTACAAGTTATCAAGATCCAACAGTGCATTAATTTGAGGTTAATGTTCGAACAAAATCTCTTAACGTTAATACCCCGTCTCTCAATTAACTCATTACACTGTAGATAATACGAAAATGAAAACTTTATTTTACTCCTTTGGTCATATTGAAAACCTAAATAGCTTACTAAATAGCTACTCTCTGAAATGACTAAGATATTTAAAATAAATTTTCACCATGTTCTGAAAAGTTGTGCTCACAGCATATAACCCAAATTGCATTCGTTTGAATTTAAACTCCCTGCATCTGGTGCTAAATGCCGCTTTATGAATTTAATTTTCGTTTAATGATACCTGCTAATCTCTACTTACTATTTCTAAAGTGGTAAAATATTTCGCATTTCCTATTGAGTCAAATATTTCTGAGTTGCTTGGTATTGAAAATATTGGTCCCTATGTCTTTGATTTTTTAATGACCTGTAATCAATACATATTATTAAATCTACATTTTTCTTTTTACCACTAGAAAATTTCATGACGATCTGCTAGGCTGCATTATTCCTAATTCCAACATCTCTTTCGGGTAGGTTTCTACTTTCCTGCAATAGCTTTTGTAATAAATCTTTGTTTAAATGCGATGTATCTATTAGAAGACTTTGGAGACATATAATTTATTAATATGAAAAACTGATTATCCCTCCGGAGGAAGTAATTACATTGTAAGTATCTTGAGCAAGATACACACATACATCAATAATACAATCATTAATCTTTGGCCAGTGCCGGCTTTAGACAATTTTGGAATAATGTTGCTCTAGGCGGGTAATCAGCTTGGGTATTCTATTAATATGGGGATGATCGCCTTAGACAATTTGGTGCTACATATTTTTTGTTCTAAGTAAAAAGTGATAATTGTAGCACGAAGAACAACAAATAATTTTCATAACAAAAAATAATTTAAATTTTTCATAATTTTGTCATCCCTTAAAACAATACTGCTCTAGGCAGTCGCCTATATTGCCTGTGCCTAAAGCCGGCACTGCCTTTGACATTCAGACATACAATTTCAACATGCAATAATATTATTTCAAACAGGTATTATTTAAAATTTGTTTGAAAATAAAAATCGATTCAAAAATCTTGGCTTTGTATGAATAAAAATACCTTTCGGGTTAAAATTACTTCTTGGAAACATAAAATGTTATTGCAGTTATCAAAAATCTGCTTAAGCCGAGTTTAGATTAATTGTAGATTCCACAAAGTCTGTATTGCTGTATTGTAGATGTTCCGCCTAAAAATAAATCAAAGTTCAGTGTTCCCCGATTTCAAAAAGTTTGAGAACCGTCGTCCAACAGTATCAAAAAGTTCGTGATTGAACAGAAACCCATTAAGTAAAAATAATGAAAAATTAGGAAGTTACAGAAATATATATAAATATATGTAAAAATATATTTCAATTAAATTTTAACATGATAATTTAATGTAATTTTCTTTTTTGAAATATATATAGATATATATAAAAAAAATAATTAAAAAATATAAAATAATATTTTGTATATTTAAAATATATTTTAATGGCTAACAAATAGGAAAATATTTTAATAAATATCATTTTGTATGTGGATGGCTGCATTTAATTTATTGAAATTTGAATCAAATTAATTAAACCAGAAATATTTGAAAATGATCAGGTAGATATGCAATGTCCTATATAAAATACAAAGAATCTCTGTTGAATTACAATATTTCCCACGAGAAGCGCCTACGTGAGGGAATTAACTAGATTTTAAATATAGAAGGGTACTTTGAATTCGGAAATTCTTCAAATAGAAATTAATTTTAAAAAATAGATTTGTCATTCTTAAAATAAGTCATGTTTAATAAAAATTAGTTTTTTCATGTATGTATATAATATTTATATAATATTTATATAATGTATAGTTACTGTATTAAAAGTATGTTTGAACCTACCAGTCTCCAGTAATAAAAAAAAACAATTGTATTGACTGAGTCTGGATGAATGTGTATAAATATATTTTACTAGTAATAAATAATAAAACTATTGTCTTAAGATAATTTTGCTACAAATAAAAACAGATTTCAAGTTTACAATATAGAATAGCATTTTCCCAATTTTCGCATTGCCATTTACTTTTCTTCATGTTATAATAATTAATTGTTTTCGAAATTGTTTAACTAATTTTTATTTCCTTATTAATTAATTTTATTCTTATTATAGAGAATTGGATTTTTTGTAATTTAATCAAAATTCATATTATTTTGAATGAAAAGCAAAATAGAAAGAGTGGAGAAATATTAATGCCAATAATAAATATGCATTAATAATAATAATAATAATAATAATAATAATAATAATAATAATAATAATAATAATAATAATAATAATAATAATAATAATAATAATAATAATAATAATAATAATAATAATAATAATAATAATAATAATAATAATAATAATAATGTTGAGTTTTTAATTAAATAAATATTAACGTCGATGTTTCTGACTCCACGTGTTCTGTAAAAACAATTAGCTAAACAACACTCAAATACCTATGACTACAATTTATAAAGCTCTGAATATTGCAATACAATGCCTATTCTGACTATTCAATAAGTCTTGCTATAACGGCTTTGGTTCTGCACGTTCTGCAACAATAATCACGACTTTTCTTTACTCCTTTGACTTAGCTTGATTCGTTTATTTCGCTTTCCACTAGTTCTATCTTCTATCTCTAGTTTTCCCTTTTTAGCTTTATGCCACTATTTTTCTTCCATACCTGAGGTAAAATGCCGATTGTTTCTGAATTTAAGCTTCCTTATATAGTTGAAATAATCACCTTGATTAATAGTATTCCCACCACATCGTCTCCTTTTGAAAACTTTGCCTCATGGCCTTTTTCATCTTTTCTCCTTCGAAAGAAATAATAATTTGTTCCACAGTGCGTTCCTCTTGGGATAATCTCTTTCCCGTTTTCCGATTACTCATGATAATGGTTTTCCAGAACCCACTTTGTTTACTTTAATTTCTGTTTACCTAAATGGGGTCTTCCTTAGTTAATTAATTAATTAACGATTTTCTGTTTATGTACGTTTTCGTGTATTTCGACCCTTTCTGAACACATTCTAATGAATCCGTTCTCGCCATGATCTTTCCCATCGTTTCATTTGCATCTGACCTATTTTTCAAATTTTAATTAGATAATTTGTTGATCTTTTGAATTTTCCAATATTCCATTTTTAATTAGATAATTTTACATTTCACAAACCCCAACAATAATAATAATAATAATGTCATACATAAGATTGCGGCAACTATATCTCATTTTGAATTTGAAGAAATCCAAATTTATGTACCAGAAGGAGTTGTCAAGCATTTTACTTTTAGAATGGCAGTCCTGAAACTACGACGGATGTTCTACACCATATATGGAAATATAATTGAGCCATTTTAAAATGTTTAAGAGAAAAAGAACTGTTAAGTTACTATTTATTAAAATTGGCTCTTAGTCTGGCTCCTTGTGCTCTTTGTCTCAATTTAGAAAAAATAAGACCCAACACGATATAAATTATTGAAGCTCAATCAAATTTTTACAATACCTCTAACCACACTTTCAATCCTAACTTTATAAAAATAATTTCAGGCTAAGAATCCTAATGGGAAACTACGTTTATATAATTTTTACTTTTTCTTTTATTGAAATTTTGATTTAGAGTCTAGTTTACTGTTCATTTTTTGTTTAATTCGTTCTTCGATCGATTGGCGATTGATCGCTGGTGTCTGCCTTTTATACTAATTTTTACCTAATTTAACAAAATAATTAAAGCTAGCAAAAAATTAATTATATGAATTCTATTCTGTTGACAACAAGACAATCAGGCAGGTCACCTCCTGCCTTTCTACCGTCCAACTAAGTTAATATTTAGAGAAAACAATTTCTTTTATGATATGTCACTCAAGTTTTCCACGGGGCTCGGATTTCCCACATAACTACTAAATTATTTTTAATTAATTTGTAATTTATAAATACCCTAACCCGAATAATGTCCGTTTTCAATTTTTCAAATTTTTAATTAATTTATTATAGGTTTTGGCATTTTATCGATTTGCACGTGGTTAATTCAGACTATTCGCATCTGTATGCGCACACTTCTTCTTGCCTGAGTGCAGATGCGAGTAGTCGAGTTTTGAAATTTATTGGAATTTATCAATTGCTTCTGGATTTGGTCAGTTTGTTTAAAAAAGTATTTTTTCTGAAATTTTCGATTTTCGGTTTTTTATTTTGATTTCTGTTGTTGAACGTGGTTTTGTGTCTATAATTTTGATATTGAAAATTAAATTCTTTTCGGTTTGTTTTCTTATTTCAATTATGAATCAAACTGAAGTTAGTGAACATGTTAAATAGTTTAACCTTTTTAAGCCCAGTGATTCCAAATGAAATCATTATTTCAAAATTCAATTTTTGTATTTCTACGATTAAATTTTTGGGAGCAACTAATGTGAATTGAAGCTAGATGTATTTTTAACAGTTGACTACATTCACTTGCATTTTCCCTGCACCTTGACTACGCTCACACTCATAACTTTTAATATTGTTTGCTAAGCTTTTTTGTTAAAGATAAACAAAACCATTTAATACAACTTTATTCGAATACTCACAACAGTTTCCAACTCCATCTTATGGGTTTTTCAAAAAATGTATTATCAAATAAATTTATCAATAAATTTAATATATAGATATCTAAAGAAATATAAATACTATATATAAATAAAATTAGTATAAAGATAATCTGGGGGAGATGTCCTGATACCGGATAACGTATACTGTATGCACATGAAATAAAATTAATTTGGGATGGAACGGATTTATTAGTTTTGTCAATGAAATTGATGACGAAATAGCCTATGAAAGATTCCGGAGATGGTGTACCATATACAATGTGAATTTATGAATGATTCGATTTATTTGTAGAATTTATTTTGCCGGAAGAGTCTAATGAAAATTATGACAGACAAAAGATACAGTTTTACAACTACTGCCGAAAGAGAAATTGTTCAAAATATTAATGAAAATTTGTATTACATTGCTCCCGATTTTGAACAAGAAATACAAACTGCTGCTGATTTTCTATCGTTACTTGAAAAGAGTTATGAACTACCTGATGATCAAGTTATTACAATTGGATATGAAAAATGTTCCAACAATCATTTTTGGAAAAGAAAACTGTTGGTATTCATGATGCGAATTATAACAGCATGCCGAAATGCGATGTAGATATTCGTACATATTTATTTAGCAATACAGTCTTATCAAGTGGTTCGATAATGTATCCTGGTATTGCTGATCGTATGCAAAAACAAATATCACCTTTGAGGCCATCAGCATCAATGAAAATTAAACAGCACATTAAAATTTCTTTTGCGTAACTTTAGAATCTAGATGAATCCCAGTAGAAATATCAATTAAATTCTGAATACATTCAAATATTTTATGCATTAAATACAGTGGCGTGCGGTCCATATGTGCAGGTGTGCACTGCACACCCTGACAAAATTATGAAAGATAATAATTTTCTGAAATAATAATATAATGCAATATCACATGTTTTTTGAAGAATTTAACAATATTTTTCTCCTAAATATTTTTGCCAAGGTATTTAGTTATACTGACGTTCTTTTTGACATTTTACAAAAAACTAACTTAGATATAGCATATTCTAGTCAAAAAATAGAGGAAGTAAAAGTTGCAATTCAAAATATGCGAACTTCTGATGCATTTGATGAAGTTTATGAAGAGACTATTTCTCTAGTGGGTCCCTCAAATTTAAGGAAACGTCGTGCAACTTTACAAAATTCAAGTGTAGACCAACATTTTAAAAATTTATATTATGAAATAATGGACACTATTTATTGCCAGTCAGATGTCCGCTTTAAAAAATTAAATTCACTCAAATTTTTTGAACTATTGAATTTCAGTTTTTTTAAGAAATATCAAAGTAAATTTCCAGATGAATGCCTTAATTCGTTAAAAGACTCTTATGAAAAACATTTCGATTTTATAAAACTAACCAATGAATTATGCGTTCTTTGTCGTGGTGAGTCATACCACGAAATGAATTTATCAAAACTTATTCAGCATATAATACTAAATGATTTGACAGATGCTCTAAGCGAAGTAAATAAATTGGGACATTTAATATGTACAATTCCATTTTCAACTTTTTCGGTGGAGAGATCATTTTCAGCATTGAAAAGGATAAGACATTATGCACGCAATACAATGAGCCATGATAGATTAAGCAATTTATCTTTAATAACATTAGAAAAAGAAATGTTACACTTATTACAATCAAAACCATAGTTTTATGATCATGTAATTGACGATGTTGTAAGTAATACGGATAGACGTATGGATTTTGTGTACAAGTAAATAATAAAAAGTTAAAGGCGTCTTTAATGTACATTTTTATGGTTTTCTATTATTATTGTTATTGTTCTCTGCACACCCTGCATGAAAACCCACCTCACGCCACTGATTAAATAAACAATTGTAATTAATATACAAAATACAAAATTTATACGAAATTTAAACATATTTATATAATTATTATTGTTAATTTTCAACTGAATTTATCCCGAAATAAGTCATAATTTTTTTATTAATATAGCAAATTTTCTTTAAATCCTCTTTTTAGGTTGTCATTTTTCGAAATTTCTCCATATTTTTTTTATCTGTAAATGATTATTCGAATCGAATTTTTGTTGAATCCCAGTAATCTTCCAAAATTTAAATAATCGTCGACAATTTTACGTGACATTAATTATACCAATTTTGTGTTCTGAAATTCTATCAAAGTATTATTTTTTTAATCAAGTTATTATAATATCGAATGAGATAGAAAGACCTGGTTGAAATGGTTGTTTTCTAGCAATTTAAAAATTTTCTAGGATTTTAACAGAAATATTTGAAATTCTTTAGAAATATTTAATTTATAATAATTTTATAAATAAATCTTACAAAATTATTTCGTTAATTTCTCTAAGAATTTTGCTCCAAAATTTCACCCGCTGTATTTTTAATAAATTATAAATAATAAAGTTCTAAAATGCTTTTATTTCATTCTATATTTGTACATATGTTTATATAAGTTTATATGCATATTTTGTTATATGTTGTGTTAGTGTGTTAAATTAATTTTCTCAATTTCTATAGTAAATGCTTTTATTCCATGCAATATTAAAATTCAGAACACAGGTAAGTTTTTTGTTTCAACAATAAGTTTATTGATCTTTCTTTATTATTATAAATGATTTTATTTAATGGCATCTGCAATATCCCTATTATTATTATTAGTATCCCTATTACAAAAAAAATTATTCATTAAACTATTTTAAATTGATGGAAGTTGCGTAGTAATAAATATAAAGATACAAATTAACAAAATTGCACAACCGTCATATAATTAAATAAAAATAATAATTAACAGCTTTTCAAAACTGTTGTTTTATTCCTCCGGCTCTGAAATTACAAGTGGAATTAAAATCAATATTTTGATTTTCTTTTTCTATTTTTATGATACATATTTGCGTAAACTGCCAATTTACACAATTCTTTTACAGAGACAACCGAGCGATAATTTACATTAAATGAAAAATAGTTATAATAATAATAATTAATAATAAAATACTTAATATTAAAGATTTGATTTATTCAATCTGTATTGTAATCTTATATTTTGATTCACTTAAAATCCGATTACATAATGTGAATTAATAAAATGGATCTTCAGTGTCGGTAGTTTGGGCAACGATTTTCTTTTCATATTCACTCAACTCTTTAATAAAACCTCGATTCGGTCTCATAGCACCGCTGATACTTTTCAAATAGCTCCAGGATTTCTAGGAAAATAAGAAAATTAGCAATTCCAACGAAACACAAAAATCGTTGACAAAACATTTTTCAATTATTGTAAAATTTGTCAAATCTTTTATTTTTATCACCATTTATCTCTTATCAATTTAATTTACTTTGATTTTTCGAGATTCTATATTACAGTTTTATTATTATTATTATTATTATTATTATTATTATTATTATTATTATTATTATTATTATTATTATTATTATTATTATTATTATTATTATTATTATTATTATTATTATTATTATTATTAATATTATTATTATTATTTATTATTATTTTTATTATTATTATTGTTTCGACCAGTCAGAGGGGGAAGGACATTTACATCTGACTGGCAGTTTGTTTGTTGAATGTTCTCGCGTCTGTGTGCAGAATTATGGTAATATGGATGTGCGCACACAGACGCGAGCAAGAGGTTTCTATTTTTTAAATTTGTAATTTTTTATTAATTTGATATAGAATTGATTGTAATTCTAGAAATTGTTTTACTAAATCAAAATTAATTGATTTGTTATTCTGGAATGGATTTTTAATTTTGGTGGAATTGAATTTAATTCTAGTGATTAATGGAATTCTAAGTTTTGGTTTGGTTAAATGAATTGATTTGAACTCGATTGGATTTTTTTTTATTCTGAAATGAAATATGGAAGATAATGAATGTTTGATATGTAATCGTAATTCAATGAACAATATAGCGAAGGTAATATTTGAAAGTTGTAGACATGCGTTTTGTATCTGTTGCGCGAAGAGATTTCTTTCCAGCAGTGAAACTTGTCCATGTGATCGTGGCTCAACAAGATCGTTGCATATTATTAATGGAAGTTTATCAAAACGATTGGAAATCAACGATTTAATTTCTGTAAATCATGAAATGACAGAAGAGGAACTCCAAGACATTTTTATGAAATTTCCCCAAATATTTAAAGATATTCGTGAATTATCTGAAACCATTTATGACATTAGCGATAAAAAGATAAACTTGCTAACTTATGAATATGATATCCTATTCAATCGAGCTCTCAAAAAGATGAACACAACTCAAATGTTTATTAGCCAAAGTGTTGAACAATTATCCAATGTTTCCAATTCAATCATGGCTCAATCTCAATTTATTGGACACGTTAAATGGTTTAACAAACAATGGTTTTGTACAAATAAAGCGTGTGATACGATTAATTACAAAGAAATTCGTTTGATTTGTTTTAGACGAAAACAATTATTATTATTATTATTATTATTATTATTATTATTATTATTATTATTATTATTATCACAATTAATCAAGTAAAGTATTATAAGAAATTTTTCACTGATTTCTTTTTAATTGACAAAAAAAACATCGATATATTTACTGATTCATAGTCAAGCTTTTTAATAAATACAAAACAAGTAAAGGTTAAGATTAGACATTGCTGTAGAAGATATATTATATTAAATTAGAAAACTGTCAATTATAAAATAAATCATATCGATCTCAGAATTTAGTTATATTCCAATGCTCATATTTTATTTTATATTTATTTCAGCCTTTTCAGTGGTAAAAATTTGATTAAATAAAATTGGTATCCAATTGATTGTTTTTATTTGATTTAGGGTAATTTAATTTATCGAATTTTTTTAGTTTTATTGTGTTTAAAAATAAAAGTTAATTCTACCGCTAAACTAATTTCTTCCAAATGCATTAAATATGCCAATACAATTACTGGAGCACGACTGATACCCAAATGTGAATAAACAAAAACACGTTTATCTAATTTTCGATTCTTATCTAAAGACAAAAAATAATTATTAATAATAATTATAATAATAATATTAATAATAATAATAATAATAATAATAATAATAATAATAATAATAATAATAATAATAATAATAATAATAATAATAATAATAATAATAATAACAGAATATTTAATCAGAAGTGTTTTATTAGATCGTCACAGTACCCTGTTAGCGGGATTAGGAATCACACAGACTATAGATGAATACCTAATACAAAGTATAACACATTTTATCCGACTATTTAACTCTAATGACATAAAGATGAGAGATTTTATAATAGGTGAACTCATCGAAGCAGTTAAGCAGCGCTCGTACAATTAGGACATAAACATAGCTAGAGTATTAGAGTGGCTTAACTCTAACATTAAAGGGGATATAACTGGAACTTTTTGCCTTTTTTCAAAGTTCAGAGATTCAAGAAAAAGATTAAGGAATATATTTAATATCTGTACTAAGATATTAATTATTAATGATTGTTTTTCCTTAGAAATTAATTATAAATTGAAATCATCTATATACACAAACTAGTAAATAGTATGCTGAAAATAGTATACCATGATACACCAAGGACATATTGCCAAAATAATGGGGTATAATAATATATCAGCATACCTCATTTAAAAACAAGACATAACAGACAATCAATACTAAAGCACGTAATAACATTCTCAGTCTAAATTATAGCATAAATAAGCATAAAGAAAAACGAAATATACTCTGTAGGTTATATAAAAAAGACTGGGAAACACAGGCACACATCTCTAACCACTGCACGCACACTCAAAATGCAAGAAGGAACAAACATAACCATGTGCTACAAGTAGCACAATAATATCTGATATCTAAACAATTTAAAGTTGACATAAAGAAAGCACTACCAGGTGTGATAACAACTTTAAGACCTGACTTGACTATAAAATAGGATAAATACGAAAAATAGGAATAATAAAATACATCTATTAGATATTAAAGTCCCTTACGACACACTAGAGAATTTTGAAAAGGAACGTAAAAATAACTTTGAAAAATATAGAAGTCTAGCTCTCGAAACAACTAAAATTAACAAAACTAAATCAACATTATCAACCTTAGTAGTAAAGATAAATTACTGATAAAGAAATTGATATACAATAAATATACAATAAATTGCAATAAAGTGCATATAAACAGCAGTGATAGCAAGCTATAGTATATACATGGACCACATACTAAATATATTACAATAAGACAAAATAAAATAAAATTAAATTAATAAATATATAAACTACATATATATTATAAGAAAATTTATTATTATGTTATTATTACTACAAATACCCAAATTTTTTAATTTTAATTTTAATTTTATTTCCAAATTTTGTTCATAACGACTGCTTTTAATGTAATGAATGGCTTAATTGAAATTCGATTTATTCTCTTTCTTCTATTTTATCCAAAAAAACTGTTGAAAAAACATGAATTCCAGAAAAAGGTAAGGTTATAACATATTCGGAAATTCCAGGTTTTTTAGAACTTGAATAAAAGAACAATATTCCATAATCAGATTACCTTATTGATAACTTCAATACTGGATTATTTGAGAACTTTAAAGCAAAAGTGATTAATCAGACAAAAAGGTTGGGCTGGAGTATTTTCTCAAAAATTATGTTATAAATATAAATTCAACTTAAAAATTATAATAATTTGATTATTATGTGTTCATTTAAACAAAGTAAATGTTGATTTCAATTTTACTTGCAGATTTTGATTTATTATTTTTTTTCTATTTTTCTGTGAACACTTAATTTGTTGTTAGTAGCTGCTTTCTCATTCGTCAATACAATTTGTTCATTACTTTCTCTAACTAAAATTACGAGGTTACAATGAATGTATAATTTTTTATAAACATATATAAATATTTTTAGTTTGAAATTCCAGTGAAATGTATAAATCACAATTAGAAGAACTTTCACGACATCTTTCGATTTTTTGACAGGTGTGAGAGAACTATTTTGTGGAACCGTTAACACATTAATATCTGTTTGCAAATCACTAAATAATTCCATAAATTTTATTTAATAAATTATACATTCAAAACCTATCTTTTCTTTTGTTTCTTATTTAAACAAATTTTTCTAAAAATAAAAATATTTCTAAAAATGCTAAACTTCAATCTTTTAAAATATTCTTCGATAAAAATATTTTAAAATTTAACAAAATTTCTAATTAAAACTTAGAATCTTTCATCTTTCTCATATCTCCCTTCTTAAGAATTTTTTTAAGTTTTTCCACGTTTCTTTCAATCTTTATACCATTCTCGTTTATTAAGATATATCTTCTGCCATGCACTTTCTCGATTACTTTATATGGTCCCTCATATCTGTCCTGGCTTTTGTTACGTAATTCTAATTTTACTAACACCTCTTCTCCTACGTTGAATTTCATCCTTGTTTGTTCTTCATTTACTTGTTTTTCTTTTGACTCGTACCAATTTTCCCCGCCAATCTTTTTATCTAAAAACTATCTCGGCCGGGCTTTTTCCTGTCGTTTTTTGTTTGGTTGAATTCAATGTAAACTCTACTTCTGATAGTATCTCTTAATCGCCTAATCTGTCTTCCTTCTGTTCCGTAAAGTAGCATTTATCAGCTCTCGTATTGTCCTGAATTGCCTTTCTATCTGTCCATGTGTTTGGTGATGGTATGGACTCGAAAACATAGCTTAATATCAAGTTTCTCTCATCATTCCTGATTCAAACGCCTTCCCACAATCAAGTCTTATCTTCTTTGGGCATCCAAATCTTAAAATCCGTTTTATTTATTTTTTCCTCGTCTTGTCCTTTTATAGCTGGCAAGACTTGATACTTACTTATACTGGTCTATTATACCCAATATATACTTCTTACGTCCTTTTGTTTCTTGCATTGGTCCACATATATTCACGAATATAATTTCGAACATTTCGGTTGATTCTAGTTTTTTTACTGGTTCCTTCCTTGTAATTGTTATAGCCTTGGTTTTCGATAAGTCTCACAACTTCGAATAGTTTCCTGAATCTGAATCCACAGGTTTTTCCAAATATATTTATCTTTCATATAATCAGCTATCTTCTCGACTTCAATATGACACAATAGTCTATGGATTTCCGTTTATGGTTTCTTGTATCTCGTTTTCTGGTATCATCGTTTTCTTTCATAATTCTTCTTCCAAACTTCCTTGTTGATTGGTGATTCTACCTTCTTCTCTGATCTCGTCTAGTAATCTAGTTTTTATCTTTCCTTTCTTAGCTTCTTCGTGAGCCATTTGACATTGAACAACGTTTCACATTTAGTTCTGGACACCATGTCCTCATTTCTGTATTCAACGATTATATCCAAACTGCTTAAATGATTGATCCAGGTTTGGAATTGTGAAATAATTGGCTTCTTGGTTGTCATCATAAACGTGATGGCCTTGTGGTCAGTCCTTAGCGTGAATCTCCTTCCGTAGAGATAGTGCTTAAAATGAATACAAAAATAGTATACCGCTATTAGTTCCTTTCTTATAATGCAATATCCTTTTTCATGGCTCGTCATCGAGTGTGATTCATACGCAATTACGCTCTCCTTTCCATCTTTATCTCTTTGTGAAAGCACTGTTCCAATGGTATCAAAACTGGCATCAGTATCTAAAATGAACTCCTTTTTCAAATCCGGAAAGCATAGGATCGGTGCCGTGAGTGGTAATTTCAATTCCTTGAATACGTTTTTCGTTCCTTCAGTCCATTCCAGTTTTTGTTACTCGGATCGCTACATAATTGTTCTAATATCCTTGCTTTCTTTGCATACTCACTGATGAATCTTCTATAATAATTGCAAATGCCTAGAAAACTTCGAAGTTTCTTTACGCAACTTGGCTTCCCAAAGTTTTGTATAGCCTTAATCTTAGAAGGATCGGTCTTTACTCCTTCTTTGCTGATTATGTGTCCTAAGAATCTGATTTCTTTCTGTATTATTTGACACTTTTCTGGGTAAATTTTTAGTCCTGCTTCATCGATCGCTTTTTTACTTGTATAATGTTTTTCTTTACTACTCGAATAAATAGAGAATGTCATCCAAATACACCATTGCTCCATTTTATTTTGCCTATAGTCATAATTTCCTGAAACGTACCTGGTGCTGCAGCAATTTCAAACGGAATTTTATTGAAACAGCATTGTCCTTTCTTTGTTGAGAGGGCTGTTTTCTCTTGCGCTTCTTCGTATAACTGCACTTGGTAATATGCATTACCAAGGTCGATTGAGCTAAAAAAACGGACCATCCTAACAAATCTAACATATCGTCTATGTTTGGCATTGGGAATGACTGCCTGTCTGTTACTGTGTTTAGCTGTCTGAAATCCAAGCATAGCCTAATATCCTTTTTCTCTTTTTTCCATACACAAATTAAAGGCGTGTTCCATGGAGAGTTGCATTTCCGTATAATCCCGTTTTCGTACAAATTTTGTATTGCTTCTTCAATTTTTGTTTCTAAATTCAATGATTGACGATATTATTTTATGTTTATAGGTTTACCCCTCGTAATTATCTTATGTTTTACCAAATGCGTGCGACCCACATCCCATTTATCCGCTATAAACACGTTTCCACTGTTCATTATTATTTCCTTTAATTTACTCTCCTCATTAATCTTTAGGTGTTCCAACGCTTGCGTCAATCGTTCTCCCTCCTTTATATGTCTGCCGAATTTTGCTTCAATGTTACAAATATAGTTTTTGTCTTTTTCACTAGATTCGATATCTTTCTTTTTTGCCAGCCTATATCCAAATGCTTCTTGTAATTCTAATCATTCAATTACCTCTGGTGTCACTTTCTCCGCCACAATGAATCTAACTTCCTTGGAAATATCTCCGATAGTTACTTTAACCTTTGTTCTTCCAATTGTCTAAATCGTACTTTCGTTTGCACATCGTAACCTATCGTCGCTTCTCATCAATTGTTATCCTCGTAACTTGTTAAAAACAGTTCACACTCATTACGTTTAATCGTGCTCCGGTGTCTAATAAACAGTCGAACATTTCCTCATTCATCATTACTATTACACTAAGTCTTCCCTGTAGCTTGTTATACACAATTTCTACCTCCTGGCCCATTTCAATTGTTCCAATTCTTTTCACTTCCTCTTCAAAATTTTCTCTCCTTAGGAACTTGTATACTTTCTCACTTACCCTTCGTACATTCTCCCACTTTTCTATCCTTGAGGATATCCCATCCACTTTTCTGTTAGTATATGGCTCCAACCAAATCCTCTACTGATGGATTCCTGTTATTTGGGCACGTCCTACTAAAATTATATTTATTTGTCTCTCCGCACGATTCCATTTCCTCTTCTTCCTAGATTCCATTAATCCGACTGTATCTGTTTCATGTCGGTTTTTGTTTCTCTATCGTTTTCTTGTAACTCGATTTTTTATAACATTCTTCAAATCTATGACCATTTCTGTTGCATCTTTTACACCGTATTTCTTGACATAACCTTCTTTCCTACAACCAAAACATCTTGGCACTTTTTATCTGGACAATTTCTATTTATATGCCCGCTTCTGTGACATCACTCTGTCCATCACTCTATCTTATTTCTTACTGGACAGTGTCCTATTTTGTGGAATAATCAGCCCTCTGGTTCTTTTCGTCGCCTGCCTTCTTCCCTTTCATCTTTATGCTTGTACTGTCCTCTTCTCTGTGGATCCTGATAGACCACTCTTGCGTAACTTTTTATAGCGTTTATCTGATCTCTCTGTTTTTTTTCTACTTTATCCATCAGAATTAATGTTTCCTTTATCTCCGTTGTGCTTTTTATCTTCCGTAATATTACTTCTTACTAAACTTCTTTATTCTCAGTACATACTATCAACATCTTTGCTGTTATTTTCTCTTTGGTGAATTCTTTATTCTCAAACAACCTGTCGACAAGGTCCTCCACTTTTTAAAATATGTTTCAATCTCTTCGACTCATCTTTTATAATTCAATAAACTTTACATATCCTTTATTACGTCTCTTTCGTAATCAAATGCCATTCGTAACCTGGCTTGAAATCCTTCTGCTTTTTTAAGTGTTTTTGCATATTTCTCCAATAGATCCTCGTCGATCATACATGTAGTAAATCTTTCCTGTTCTATTTCATTGATGCAGTTAGCATCGAAATAAATCTCGCATCTTCTAAGGAACTTTACCAAGTCATCAACTTGACAAAACACCTTTGGCAACAATCTTTCGGTGATCGCGTCGGTGTTTACCACTGCCACCATATAAGGATTTTCATCCGTTAGAACATTATTATCTGCTTGCAAATCACTAAATAATTCCATAAATTTTATTTAATAAATTATACACTCAAAAAATCTTTTCTTTTGTTTCTTATTTAAACAAATTTCAATCTTTCTTTTAAATTATTCTTCGATAAAAATATTTTAAAATTTAACAAAATTTCTAATTAAAACTTTTAGAATCTTTCATCTTCCTCATAGTGGATATTTACATAGAGTAAAATAAATAAAATAAGTAAAAATTAATATAATAAAATAAATGTAATTTTGAAAAAATAAGTTCCTAAAAATAAAATACAAGTTATTACCTATAAATGAGCATACATCATCAAAATAAATTCCTATGTTGCTTTCTGGATCATCTGATACATTTACATTAAATAAATTTTCATTTGAAATTTCAAATCTAAAATTAAATTCAATTTACACTTTATTTCTAATTGTCGTAAAGTGTAATAATATAAAATCAAAAAATTTAAGTAAAAAATTTTTTTAATAAAAAATGTGTTAAAAAAAGTTTTAAATTTATAATCGATGATGGAAAACTAATTTCAAGTGTGATGAGTTGTTAGATGTTCTTCTTTCGAAATCTACATAAATATTATAAGTTATGTAGATAACACATAGTGTAACTTTCAGTATTTGCCGACTGGGTTATTTCCAGCATACTTTATTAAAAAAAAATTCAAATTAACTAAACAATTGAAATTTTTACTGCAATGAAGTAATAAGAAATATAGCAGTGTTTCTATTTATTGACACACATAAAATTATTATAGAATAGAACATTTTCTGGTAGTAAATGCCGTCTTGTCCGTGAATGCGTTAGTAAACCATCTATTAAATTTATAGTTTTCTTAGCTATATATACAGAGTACGATGACATCAGAAAATTAACAAAAACTAGAATAAAACAACACTATTAATATTTATAATTTTGTGAAATTATTGAAAAACTAAAGTAAGGATTTTGTAGATAATATTTTGGTTTTGTATTTTTATTTAAGTAATTCTTTATATACTTTATGTAATCACTGTTTTCAGTATACTACATGATAATCTTAAATACATTTTACATATGATTTCGTATCTTTATTCGTGTGAAATTATTTTATGCAGCTCCTACATTTTTTTGAGACAGCACAAAATTTCAACAACCAGTTGAGTAAGTCGCAAAACTCGAAAGGAAAGCAAAAAGCGGACCAAGTTGGAATCCTAAATAAATAGCTTAACTCCAGTTTAAAGATGATTATTTTTTCCATTCAATTTATTAAAGAGAGTTTGAAGACTATAAATCAGTAATATATCGATGTTGGTTGATACTTACGAATTTTCTGCACTGCGTTTTTCAAGTGAATTTGATCAAATTCAAGACCCACAATTTTCAAGGGTGATTTTTTGACTTTAAGGGTCGCCTTATACGCCGAAATATACGGTATATATATATATTTTTTTAATAAATACAAGAAATACTAGAAATCAGTCGTGAAAATTGAAGTTTTTTTAAATAGATATAAAGGTATTTTAGTTTTGATATATTTAATAAAATCGGTATCATTTGGGAAAGTAAATGATATATTATAACTTATTGCTTACATTTCATTTATCTCAGTTGTACAATTGACGTGGCATTTTATTTTCAATTGTTTCTGAACATATTTGTCACAAGCATGTCGACTGTTGCCAAGATAAAGAGATTGTGGAATAATTTCCAATGGAAAAGGATGATATGCATCTAATTCCTGGAAAAAAAACATTTGTAACTCAAGCACAACGCAAAATACAATTGATAATACAAATAACTTTCAGTAATTATTAAGTGATTCAACTTAAACTAAAAAACATAAAATTAACATTTGAACATTGGAAATTTGTTATTAGCAAATCAGTGCCACTACATTATAGTACAAAAAAGGGGATTTCATTTCAAATCTTTTAAGGACTTTTACTTTTATATATAGTTTACTAATTTTGACAATTAACTTGCTTTTTAACGAAATCAATATTATATTATAACAGAAAGTGATTTTCCTAGATTTCGTTGAATTAAAATATGCGAACTTCAATACCTCATCAAAATATTATTGCCAAATATCTGGGTTTTTTTATCACCATCTATAGAAAAAAAATCAGATTTTTTTTGTTTAACCCCTCCATATTTTTATTGTAATTCATTAATTTTTACCAACTTCATACAACATAAAATAGCATGCGCATTAACTACTAAACAGATAAAAATTCTTCCAATGATTGTGTCAAAGGTTTGTTACTTATTCAATCTACAACCACAAGCTACGATTGGATTAGCTACTTCAAATATGGTCCCCAGTCATTCTTTTGAAATTTCTGAGCAAAAAAATAATGTATGCAGTACAGGAGGCGTGCATGCCATCCTGAATGCATCGGGCACATAAAAATTGACATTCAGGTTCGTTTCACGATATGTTAAACTACTGCTAGGTAAGCATTCTCATTTTTGAGCTTTATTCTCCATGGTTTCATTCTCATAAATTCCACTTACAAAAGAAACATCTTGGGCACATGCGGACATAAATTCCCAAACCACACTCCGATCCAAAAAAGTGCAGAAATAATGGTAGTGATTGATAAAAATGGAATTATTCTCTTAGATCATCTTCCTTACAGTTCCGATCTTGGGTCCAGCGACTTTATTCTATACAGGCATATTATCTAGTTCTTTATATTTATGGTATCCATAAAAATCAATTTATAACTAAAATTTATTAATTCAAAATAATCCTCCTGCAAATAATATTTAAACAAAATCCTTCGAGGAAAATCTTTCAATAAGGAATTTAACAAACTGCATCAAACAACAACATTCATTCACACAATCTTTAATTAATTTGTTATTTATTAAATTGTTAAAAATATATTAATTAATTAAATTACATCCTCACAAGGCATACGAGGAAACATTTGTGAGGGTAAATCTAACGAAATGCTGCAGATTTGCAACTGGATGTTCTTTAGGAACTCTTACATTACGGTAGGAAATGTGTGGACAACAATAAGCTGAGAAAACTTTTACCCTTTCTCCATTTTTAATTTTGCTTAATACACTTTCGATTGGGTTTAAAAATTGTTTTAAAATTAAAAATGTCCTTTTGTGTGTATTCTTTATAATAGTGATTTTGAGAAGCGTGTTTGTGTGAATGTAGTTATTTTTCTTCCAATAGTTTTGTAAATTTTTTAAATTTAATAAATTTTATGTTATTCTTTTGGCTATTACTGATTAATTAAATATGAAATAGTTATGTTGTTTTCTAAATGTTTTTTTTTATTATCAAGATTCTCAAAACCAAACAATCGTGTTATTTAAAGGTTATCTGCGTAGTGTTTAATTTTTGGCTGAATAACTATTTAGTTATAAATTAAATATTAATTATCAAAATGAGTTAAAAATAATTTATTAGTTATATTAAAATATTTATAAATTTTAAAATAATTATTAAAAATGTATTGCTAATTAATTTTAATTATTTTTAATAATAAAATTGGAAGCTAATGCTTAGTAATTATTAATAATTAATAATACTATATTTATTTAAAAATATTTATTAATAAATAATAATTTTTTAATAAAATCAGTCAAATTTACCCTAGGCATCCAAATAATTTTTTGTGTTCTCAAAAACGGATAAAGCCTGGAAAAATATTCATAGCCACCTGATAGAAATATTTACTATTCGATACATTAAAATATTTACCTACCCTTCAAAATCAGAACTCCATTGCGAGCTCTGTTAGTTAAAAGAACATTTGCGCATTTGATTGCTTCAGCTTAATATTTGTATATATTAATTATTTGAAAAAAATTTATGACAATTTTACAGTTTGCATCCATAGAATTTGTATTTCCATCATACACAACAATCTTTTCTTGGCATTCTAATTCACTATCATAGGGAACTATATAGTCATTTTTATCATTCTGAAACAATTTCAAACTAAAATTTATTTATGTCTAATAAATGTTATAAGACCTTTTTCATTCTTTTTGCCATTATAATATGACATTCATTATATTCATCTTTCATTCGTGCATCTAGAATATTATAATAGAATAAAAAAAAGTAATCAATTAACCTAATAGAAGTAAATATCTAGGATTGCTAAGATTAGAGTAAAATAAATACTGATTAAGAAGAGTATATAAATATGTTGGTTCTATTAATTTTAAAGTGCTCATTTATTTTATGTTTCTATGAGAATAAAATATTAAAACAAGTAAAATTACTTATTGTGAATTCTCAAGGCCAAACTATTAAAATATAACTTAAACGTTGCCTTTAATTTACTTTAAATGTAAACCTACAATTTCTAAAATTTAAATAACTCTATTAAAAAAGTATTTATATAGCGATGAATGTAGGATAGCAAAAATTTTCAAACTAAAATATTTCCTAAAAAATTACTTAAAATTGATGAATCTATGAAAATTAATATTTTAGAACTCTAAATATAACATCACAAATTTATTATTCAAATGTTTTTTCAATTGAAAAATAAAATAATTTTCGACTTGTGCCGGTATCATTTTTAATACCGGTGTAATGTATAGTTATATTATATTTTTTTCATTGGTTATTAGGATTTGTAACGTTTTGTAACGTGTTGCATGTGAAACAAAAATGATAAAAAACTATAAAGCGATAATTTACAATGGTAAATTATCGCTATAGAAAAATTGAAAAAAACAAAATAATCGATAAGAAGAATAAAAATTAACGGAAAGAATATAATTAATAATATCCCATTAAATCTTGAAATTCGAAGTCTTTGAAGAATTCAATCACCCTAACTGTTAAAACCTTATATTGGAATTATCCTCGAGGATTTAGAATACCATAACGGTAACACAATCTGCAAGAAAAACAAAGAAAGTATAAATAACCAAACCTTTGAACAGAACGTTAACAATAAAGTGCGTATTATTATTACTATATTTTTGTTATAATAAAAGTCGTGATTCAATTTAACAGTTTTTGTGTAATTTATTTATCATAACATACAAGCACATCAAATGTCCGGAAACAGCTTTTTTTACAGGCGACTCGGTTGGGTCCAACAAATTTCCTAACATATATTCATCATCACGATTTACTCGTCATAACTAAGATAATACATAGCAATAACTATATTATAATTATATTATAACAATAACTATATAACTATATTCACCATAATTAATATTCATGGGCGGCCCTAGGGCAAGGCGAACGAGGTAACCGCCTTGGGCCCCGCGCTTTGATTTAACATTTTTTACTACTTTTTACAATTTTAATACTATTATGTAATACTTGTCTTTTATATAACAACAGTATCAAAAAACTTTATATTTAAATTTCATGATAAAATAATTAGAAAAATAGTGTACTAATATAATAAAATGGCACATAATGGAAAATGTAAACTTTACATTAATTAACTTTATTTAACTTTAAATAAAAATTGTTTAAATGATTTAAATAAGAATTGTTATTTGAATTTAAAGATTTCCATTAATTGATTTTTTAGTTGAGCGAGATCGCGATTTTGGCAGAAAATATAAAAGTGGCAATGAAAAGAAAAAACAAAAAGCAACACAAGAAAGCCAAATTAAGGAATTAACACAACCTCTCAATAAAGTTCTTGTACAACAACATCAAAGTTCGTCAACGTCGTCAACTTCTAAAGATTACAAAAATGCAGCAACTTATGAAAATAACACAGAATCTATTATCGATACTTCTGATGTTGGAATTGTTGATACTTCTCAGATTACAGGGACACGGATATCTGCAACTGCAAATGAAGAAACAGAAGAGTTGGTTGGTTTGATAAATGTAAATGATGATTTTAGTGATCAAGCAACTTGGCCAGAACATTTGAATGCAGAAACTAGTTCTATAATTCTTTACAATGGACCAAAAAAAATTGAAGATAAAGATTTCCCAGCAGATAGCAATAGACGGAAACTTTCTACAACCTACTGCAAACGACATATAGAAAATGGAGAAGTTGTCAACCGAAAATGGATTATATATTCAGCAGCTAAGAACAAAATGTTTTGTTTCTGTTGAAAACATTTTGGCAAGACTTTGTCTCCTATGGGATCCAACGGGATTTGTGACTGGAAAAATGCTAGTGTGAGACTCTCTGATCATGAGAAATCAAAGGGACATATGACATCTACTTTAACTGTTTCGAACTGGAAAATAGGCTAAAACAAAACGATGCACAATTGACAAACAGAGCCAAAAATTAATATACAGTGAAAAGGCTCGTTGGCATAGTGTATTTCAACGCCTAATGGCCATTGTCCAATTTCTTTCTGAGCACAACATGGCTTTTCGAAGTTAAATCAATAAATTATATAAGATACACAATGGAAACTTTTTGGGTCTCGTTGAATTGCTGGCAAAATTTGATCCGATTTTGCAGGAACATATACGACGAATACAAACTGATGAAGTTCATGATCACTATTTTGGAAAGCGAATTTAAAACGAGCTCATTTCGTTGATGGGAAATAAGGTAAGGGAAATTATTGAAGGACGAGTAAAATCTGCTAAATACTTTTCAGTAATACTTGATTGCACACCAGACCAAATTCACCAAAACCAAATTCACTGACAATTCGCCCAGGAGTAGGAATTTCTGAAGTAATTCACGAGCACTTCATTCGTTTTCTAGAAGTAGAAGAAAATACTGGACAACACCTGCTAGATGTCTTACTATTAGAACTGACAAGATTGGGCTTAGATGTTTCTAATATCCGCGGTCAAGGATACGAGAACGGTGCGAACATAAAGGGCATAAGTCAGGCGTAGAGGCTCGTCTTTTACAATTAAATCCTAGAGCATTTTTTATTCCTTGTACCTGTCACAGCTACAACTTCCTGCTATGTAATATGGCAAAAACTTGCAATCTATGTTTTATTTTCTGCTTCAACAAAACGATGGGGTATCTTTTCCAAGAAAGTTCGAAATATCTCAGTAAAACCAGTTTGAGAAACAAGATGGGAAAGCCGTGTGCAAAGTGTAAAGGCAGTGCGATATCAAGCAGGCGAAATCTATGATGCACTTTTCGAAGTTTCAGAGCAAAGTAGTGACCCAAAAGCTCGAGGTGAAGCAAAGTCATTGTGCAAACAACTTAAGAACTTCAATTTCATTATTTCATTTGTTTTTTGGTATGGCATATTGTTCTAGTTTAATTACAAAAGATTTCTGTCGATCTACCAACTGCAATTGACAGCATGGAAAATACTTGCAAATGGTTGAAATCTTACAAAGAAACAGAAATAGCAATTGCAAAAGAAATTACCAAGGACTTAGAAGTTGAACTCATTTATAAAGAGACGAGAGTGCGAAAAAGAAAAAAATAATTTACATATGAAGTAGAAGAAAGATGAAGGATTTGTAAATCCACAACTAAAGTTTCGCAATGATTTTGTTAACCAGATTGTTGATGTTGCAATAATGTCGATGGACAGTCGATTTGAACAGCTACGAATGCATCATAATTCATTTGGATTTCTTTATAAATTTCATCAATTACAAATAAATGATCTACTGAATTGCAGTATGAATCAAGAGAAAAAGCTCACAGCCTGCGAAAGTAAAGATCTTGATAATTTTATGCTTACTTAAGAGTTGAAATCATTGAGATCCATAATTCCTGCAGCCACCTGCAACGATCCTGTTACGATTTTGCAGTTTCTGTTATTAAACAAACGTTATAGTGACTTTCCTAACACATACATTGCACTTCGAATACTTCTAACTATTCCTGTCATTATTGATTCCAGAGAAAGAAGCTTTTCGAAACTAAAACTTATTAAAACCTATATGCGATCAACAATGATTCAAGATCGGCTCAGTAACTTAGATATTTGTCAATTGAAAATGATGTTGCTAAGGATCTTGACAATAATGAACTTATTACAGATTTTGCAGCCGCCAAAGCTCGCAAGATTTGCTTGTAAGTTGTAAAAACAAGGTGGAAGTAGACGATACAACCAAACCAACACTATATTGTATATAGTTTATAATGTAAAGTTATATATGAACTGTCAATTTGCATACCAAAACTAAACATTTTAATTATTTTATGATCTTCAGTTAATTGACTAAAACTGTAATTATTGATGTGTTAAAGCTGTTATAGAATAAAAATATAAGTCATTTAATTTTCTATTTCCCATTTTTTTAATATATATATATATATATATATATATATATATATATATATATATATATATATATATATATATATATATATATATATATATATATATATATATATATATAGGGCCGTATGTCAAAAATCCCTCTATTAAAAATGGGAGTGTGAAGATTTATTTTGTGGCGAAATTTGTCACTTTCATTTATGAAATTAACATTTGATAGGGTTGTCAAGTGTTAATCATAAAAAAAGAGACCATTATAAAAATTATTTTATTCATATTAATTTTTTTAAAATTGTAATATATACTAAAACAAATTGCACTTCCAATTCATTTGCAAATAAAAGAATAAGTCAATATAATTTAATCATCTTCATCCTCTTCTTCAGCATCTTTTTCATTATATTTATCTACACTGCTAATTTGGTTTAAAAGTTTTTCATTTTCTTTGATTTCTTGATAAAATTCAGTGCATGTAATATCTTTATAATTATACACGACGCTCAAAATACCTCGAACAGTTGAAATTTTCAATTTATTTCTTTCCTTAGTCCACTGTCCGCTGATCATTGAAAATATTCTTTCGACATTGGCATTTTGACCAGGTATTGCAAAAAAAATTCGCAAATTTTCAAAAATTCGGAATGATATTCGACAGTATTTTCTTTAAAATATTCTTTCCATTTCAAGCAGGAAATTAAATTTTTAAAATTTTTAACATTAAGATTTTTTTCAACAAATATTTTTAAATTACAAAACTGATCAAAACATTTTGCATCATCTACAATAATATTTTTGGTGGCAAGAAATATTATTGATTTTTCAACTTCATCCCATGTTGGAAGCCTATCCAATTTCATCCAAACAAAGTTATTTAGATTTGATAATTGATTAGTCCACAATTGTAAATATTCTAATGATTTTTTATAGCAATTCATTCAATTTAAATTGAATTTATTTATTTCACTATTTATTCCCTTTCTTCAATTTCAGATAAAATAGATTTCACTTTGATTGGTAAAAATGATTCGCTATATCTATGTCATTACTTCAAGCACAGAATTTTGCTCAGCTTCAATTTCTAAAATTTTTCCATGAAACACATGCATTAGTGAACTTGCAAATTCTAAATAAGCTTTGTTAAAATCATTTTCAAAAAACGATTTTAAAATATGTGGAGAGTTGTCGAGTGATAAAAAATATGCTTTTAAAGCAGAATAAACTTCCAGAACCCTCTTAACAGCAGGATAAAGTGATAACCAACGCGTTTTTGAGTGTTTTAATAACGATTTATACTGAATGTCTACAAATTCGCAGAAACTTTTCAACGATTCAGTCCTTATGGTGTAAATAGAAAAATAGTTATACAGTTTTACAATTATTGATTATAAGTCTATTGTCAATAAATCAAATCCATGCTGCGCGGAATTATGAACAATATGAGCTGGACAACCAATGCCTATCAAATCCTTTTGAAATTTAATTTTTAAATGGCTGTAAACATTATTCTTCCCAGTTCGTCTCAATCCTCCAAAATTCGTATTGCAGTTATCTGCAGAAAATGCAATACATTTGTCTACAATATTGTATTTTTTTAAACATGTATGTAAATGTTCACTTATTGTTTCTGATGTTTCGTTTGGCAAAGAATATAAATCGATCATTTTTGTTAATATGCCACTATTCTTTTCAAAAAACTGAATTACGACTGGAAACATTTTAATTGCACCATGATTACTACCATCAGTTGAAACTGATAAGAATGATATTTGTGATAATGAATGCATTATATTTTTTATACAATATGGAGCAATGACGTTATTGGCGATGCATCTTGTTTTTGTCTTTCCAGATGAAATCCGTTTAGCTACTTCTGAATCATCAAACATCTTTGCCAGCACTTTGTTTGTACAAACGGTGGAGTTATAACTATAATGATGCTTTAATGCGTGAAAAGCTAATATTCCTTCAACAGCTGATACTTTGTGATCCAGAGCTGAAATTGTTTTTGTAAAAAAATCACATACGGATTTAGAACTAGCTCCTATACGAATGGTCTGTGTATGTTTTTTTGAAGCTACATGCTGTTCCAAATCGTATTTTCCTTCGTTTGCGACCGAAACGGTTGTGTTGCACACCGTGCAAATTGCCTCCGACTTCGTATTCGGTGTTGGTTTAAAACATTTGAATTTAGCTTGTAGTTCTTCACTAAATAAGCACTTTCGCTTACTCATTTTGGAGCTAAGAATTAAAAAATCAAAAAATATATCACTATCATGTAATTGTAAGTAATAGCTTTTTTACTTACATGTTTATTTTCACAGAAAATTAATAAAGTCAATTGCTATTGCAACTGAAAATATAGTCAGAAATTCCGAATACGACTGATAAAAGTTTTTTGTTTATTTTATTAAATAAATTACCAATCAAACGCGATGTCAGAAACAGAATAATTTAACATATTGTTTTTTCAGGGTGAAAAGTGATAAATTATTCATGGATTGCTAAGCTTTCTTTCGTGCACTTATTTAAATTTAGGACATAAAACTGCATGTGTGCAAAGTATTTATGTGAAACAAATTTTTAGGCGCTCAAAAGTTTTATGCGCCTAAAAATATGTTAAAAATTCATATACCAAAAAAATTACTAGTTAATTAAGCAAATATTATAATTAAAATTTGGCGAAATAAAAAAAGAGAACAATTTTGAATATATGTAAAAAAGATAGAGAACAAAAGAATTATGTTTAAAAAGAGAACATGTTCTCTTTAAAAGAGACCTGTTGGCAACCATAACATTTGATGAATAGTTTATAAGGAAGTCGAAAAAAGGAAAACCAATACTTTCAATGTCAATATATACTTCATTTGTCAGTAAATATTTATCATGTTTAAATGTCCACAATATAAAAATCGTTTTTATTTTGATTCATACAAAAAATAAAGATTAAAACTTATTTTATTCAGAACTCATTGTTCTTTTGCATTCGTTCGACAGTTATATAACAATGATTATTGATATAACTTGTTATATATTGATCTGGTTAATCATTTTTTATCATTTGACTCATATGATACTTTCATAATTTCGATTACATGATTGCACATTCACTAATGATTAATATGATGTCTCTAACTCGTATTGATCGAGGTTCCGGGGCTTTCTTCGTGGTCAATCCGATCTGATCCTTTCTATCACATTCCCAAACTCTTATTTACTCACTTGGTTTGAATCAGCTTAGATTCAAAATAAATATCATTTCATTCCACCTTCCTTCTTCTATGTTGATAGTAAATGATGTTAATAAATTAAAGTTATTTAATAAAATAAAAATAAATTTCAATTGAATATAATACTAAGTCATGTATGAGTTAAATTTGAATTAAATCGCTAAATAGAGAATTGTTAATGGAAAGTTTTTTAAATAAAATATTATTTCTCTTAATTATACCATAATAATTTATAGTTTCTGCTATAAAATATTTTAATTGTCACTAATGTTTGTTTGAAGTAGCAATATTTATAAAAATATTATGAATTAATGATATTAACTTCTCTTAAATTTTGTTAAACCTTATGATCACTTAAATTATATTGGGGATAGTATCACGTAATATTTTAAATTGCTCAATTCTTTTAGAATATCAATTATTATGGGAGATTACAATTCTATTAGAACGAATCACGATTTTATGTCATTTAGTATTTATAACTTCCTTGATAATCTTTTAGCTGCTGTGCGACCCTCTGATACTTTGGAAAATGAATCACAAAATCGTGATCAAATAACTACTCAGGTTAAACCAGGAGGTTACTCTGAGGACATATTTATATTTCTTTCTGATAGAGAAAAGGAAGAGTACAATTGCAGTGTTTGGTGAGTTTTAACAATATTTTTTTAGAATTTCAAACTACTTTGGTATAAATTTGTTTTGAGTAAACTTTAATTTTCCGTAATAATTTTATTGCACAACTATAATGTTATTTAATTTTTCAATTATTGAATATTAATATTTTTAAAGTTAGTTGTACTTAAATTATTTCTATTTTTAAAATTTAAAGTTTAAATCAATAACCTCGAAACAAAGATTAAATTTAGAAATTCAAAAATATTGCAAGCTTTGATATTATACATCTTTCAGAATCAATATAATGATAATAAAAATAAATTAGACATCAACAATTAAACATCTAAAATCTTGTTAATTATAGTCTATTAAATAATACAAAATAAATAAATACAAATTGGTACGAATTATAATTTCGTTCTTCAAAACAGTCAGGAAGTAAGATTATAAATAAACATTTTCAACAAAACTATTTCTTTAGATCGAATAAATTTCTATTGCCTTTGTATCTTCTTTTCAAATTAAAACTCAATTTAACAGTAAAACGCGTAAAGTTATAATATTTTAAAACTTTGAAGTGTTTTATTCTCATTTCTTTATTTTATCAATTGACTTTTCATTACTACTAACAGTTAATTAAACATTTTGGTTGTTTGGTTGTTTTATGTATATGTAACTTTAAATCTATTTTTAACTAGTTGAGAATCGTTAAACCGGTCTTTTACAATTCTTTACTATGTTTTCTTTCTTTCATTTCTATTATTGATTCATTTCGCTTCTTTGATTTGCATTATTCTCTAGTCATAAATTTTCTTTATTTCTAATTATTTTATGCAATGAATGTGCATAATTTGTTTTCACAAAGAAGTTTTTTTGGTAAAACCCTTCTAGACTTGTACTGTAAGTCTTGAACTGTCACATTAATTTTATTAATAAAAGGCAAAAATTTCATTCGTTCAGTAATAGTCTCGAAACACGTTGAACTACGACGATATCTCGATCAGTAACTATTAAAGTTGCCACTTCACTGCTAAAAGCTAAGTTAACAGGAAAATCGTTTACATCAATTAGAAATTTGTTTTCGTCATTTGTTTTGCCATAATCATTTAAAGCGATAGATTGAAAATCTGACGGCTGCTAAATTAGCGTCATTGCTAAATCCAGTCATTTTTTTGAATCGTTTTTATCTCTGTCCATAAATTCACTTGGTTGTAAAATAGATGGCTTCTTTTGGTGAATATCAACATATTATAATAATTATATTTGTTCGTTCATTCATTTTAGCAAAACTTCAATATTAACCCAATTAAAATTCATACAATTAAACTAGCATTTAAACACCAAGAAAACGCTTTCTAAAATTATAATCTAATTAAAAGACAAAAGGAATGGAAAATTGATGTTTTCCTCATGTCTGGTCAACACTACGAGACAAATTATACACCTGATGACATAAAGAAATACACACACAGAATTGACCATTATCTGCCACTATCCTTTTTCACAGCATTGTCCACACGAATCAAACTAGTATGGACTTTTTAATTTTTCGAAAAGAAAGGACGAACTTCATGTGATTGATTGTGGCTTTACTACATAAACTCATTAACATTCATCATTTTGCAAACACTGGATGTTTAAATTGTGAATCAAAACTTAATTTGACATAAAAATATTTCGTAATGAAATTCAAAACAGGTTTTTTTTTCAAGTTGATATATAATAATGATAATTAAATTTCTTAAATATGAAAGTAAAATCAACAAACTTACAAATCACGGATTATTTTGTCAGTGTGATTTCTTTTTTACAATTTATTAATTTTAATTGTGAGAATATCATCGCTATCTTTAAAAAATTGCCAAGTATCATTATTATAGATATTATACAGTTCACATGAGATATTTAAAGAGAGCTTTTTCTGGATAATATATGTTTGAGGTTAAATAATAATGACAAATGCTCAGTTTTTTCAAATAAATGAAAAGAAATGCTTTAAATGTTAGTTTTAAGGCTGAGTATAGTAATTTAGAAATATCGCGATTTTTAAGTCTTAAGATAATTTGTCTGCAAACTTTCGTAAGGAGTTAGACCGAAGATGGAAACATATCACCAGTAACAAAGTGTAAAAACATTCCAAATGCCCTGTGATCATCACAACACGTTGGATTTCTTCAGCAAGAGCAACATACCATTGAGTACAGTACTAGAAAATCAATGAAGTCACTTGCAAAAGTTCCTATGTCTCAGAAAAAACAATAAAAACAACAGATAAAAAAAGGACAGTTTATGTTAGATAAAAACAAAAGAACATCGTTGATATCCAAAATAATGAGATCTGATTTAATATATCCAATATTATTATAATCCATACTTTTGAGTTTACACTGCTTCTAATTTGTGTATGAACGGTCGCAACACTAAAAATGTTCTCAACACAGACAATTTCATTTTGGTAAAATTAATTTTCATATATCAAATTTCATAATAATGGTTTATGAATTGTCCTTGATAGCTTCGAACGCCATTTTTTTTTAAATATAATGTTGCAATATTAGAGAGGAATATTTAAAAATCGAAACTTGTTATTTTTGTTTCCTATAATCTCGAAACTTGCAAAAAAGGCTAATCATGTCAATTAGTAATAGTTTTAATACATATATTAACACTAGATATACGGACTGAGTCAATTTGACTCATTTCAAATTCTATTGCTACATATATATAATACTGATTTATTATTTTTTGAATTCATACGTCATGAAATATAAGTAGATATTAGTTACTCTCCTCTACCGACTCCCTCCATTCGCATATCGAATTAGGTATACCTATTTTTACGACGATGAGCCAAATTGACTCATAAAATAATTTAACAATTAGTCGCTTTAAGCAAATGAAACTTATGGCTTACACATTGAAAGTGCTTATCAGAATTCTAAAGACGCGTATGTTTGAAAATTTATAATCAATGTCGTCAATTTTTTAGTTAGCTGGTGTAAAAAAGTGCCCTACTTATCCAGCTATTTCATCATTCCGTTTGATACATCGCGCGAACAGATCTTTTTTGGTAAAATAATATAGTTTTATAAAATCAAATTTTGACAACAGAAATTCGATCCACAAAGGCAGTGGTCTTCAAACTGTGTTCCGTGGAACCCTAGAGTTCCATGAAATCTCTCAATTTAACGCATCATTTCACATAATAGTTCCGCGAGCTCTTGAAATTTGAAGACCACTGCATCAAGGTAATTAAAATATTTACTTGAATAAGATATTTCAATTGATATATATTTAATTGATATATATATATATATATATATATATATATATATATATATATATATATATATATATATATATATATATATATATATTTAATTACAAGCACCGGCTTGAATATTTGTGGGCCATGTGCGAGGTTAACCGTGGGGCTACTTTTTTATTAATTGGCTTTGGTTTTTTTCAACCTAAGAGATTCTTATACTATATTGCCAAAAAAAACAAAGTTCCAAAGTCTTTTGGTTTTCCAATATTTTTTAAAAACAAAGCCGACCATGTGAATAAATTTGAATTTTCTTTAAAAACAGTTCGAATTTGAATTTCCACCAATCTGGAGCCATTAAATTTTTCCAATTTAATTAAAAAAAATAATAATGTAAACATTTTTTTAGGTTTAAAAAGGCATTTTAAAAATTTAATGTTTGTGATTTTTTAAAATGCCTTTTTAGTAATAAAAACCTTTCAAGAAACTGCTTGAATAGAAGGAAATTTTAATATATATTGTGTAAATTTCTAATTTTTTTCTTGTATTTGATAATAATATTATATAAACTTTCCAAAGTGCGGGGACAGGTGCGGTCGAACCTTTACACACCCTATCAAACCGGCTTTGCTTAGGGCTATAATGGAAAAATTCAGAAAATTTGTTTTTTCTATAACATTTTTAGTAAAAAAGCTTTTATTTTAATTCAGTTGAAACAAATTTTTTGCAAAAAACTTCAATTTCGTTGTTCGAGTCAAATTGGCTCATTTCAGTAATATTAGGTATATAATTAACACCTGTAAATCTAGTGTTAAAAAGAAAACATTAATAACTAAATATATATAATGTTTTTGTTTGAAATCACGAATTGATCAAGTATGTGAGAAAATGTAGAATTCATGTGAATTACTGTTTGCAACATGATAAATAAAGCTTATCTCTATTATAATTGGTTTTCAAAGTTAGTTTATGCTGTACTTTGCTCTTAATTATTATATAATATTACATTAAAGCCCTTAAAATTTTGAATTAAACATTTTGTTATTCTCTCTAAATCATATATTATATTTACAATATAATTCCTTGTAACTTACAAACTTTTAGCATGTTTACATTTATTTTACATAATCCAACAATGTTTTATTGAAGCAGCTGACTTTTTACCATCGAATTCCTTCTGAGCGCATTATTCTCATTGAGATGCCTAAGAACATTTGCATTAATAATTAGATTTCGAGCATGAAATTCAACTCAAAAAATTTTCTGATTAAGCTGGTTGATGGTTTAACTAATTTTTTCATATAATTCTTGTTATCCAAAGATATTGATTTCAGCACACATTGGAATCTAAAAGCTTATTCAGAATTTTTAGGAAATTATCTTTTTAATTTACTGTCAAGTTAAAGGTCTTCTCGAAATCAATTGGATAGAATTTTTTGATTATTCTAAACTGTTAGTTAGAATGAAGTATCTGTACAAAATATCGATGCCTTGTCATATTAGCTAAATTGAAAGTTCTATCAACAAGTTATAGATTAAAAAACAACCGACTTACTTAATATAAGTTAAAATAACATGCCTACCGACTGTGATTTGCTTTATACAGTCCAAGTTGGTAATTAATCTAAATTAGTACTTCCCAATCCATTATCAAGTCGGTATTTACAATTGAGAGATGCAGTTGAAATTATTTTACGTGGTGTACTATTATAAACCGACAGCACATTGTATCTTCTTTTTAAGTCAAATTTATTTCCTATTTTTAAAGTTTTAATTTTTATCAAATTACGATTTTTCTTTCTTTATACCTATTCCTTTTCCAGTATTCAAAGTATTGGATATACAATTCCTCCTTCACGTTTAAATAGGAGCCATTTTTATTCTAAAAATTGGGAATCACTGATATAGTTTATCTATGATCTTCACCACCAAAAGATTCTCTTAATCTCAATACTACAATAACTCATTTTGAATTTATTTATTTGTTAAGTTACTCTGTTGTTAAAGACGCTCATCAGTGTCGAAATGGTCATAAATTCTGTTACTCATGCATCTATGTGTGGTCGACTTGTAACAGGTCAGGCGCTGACTGCTGTCCTGCATGCAGATGTGACGGAGTTTATGCTAGAAATGATCAAGTATTAAAATGTTTTTTTAAAATGCTCAATTTTGATAATCTATTTAAATGATTTATCTGTGCAACTAGGCTTACTATTTGAAAATTACAATAATTTTTATTAAATTTATTTATAGAAATATTAACATTTATAGATTAAAAAGAAATAAATTAAAATAAGCAAATTTTTCATGTTTTCACCATTTTGAAATTAAATTTATCTTCATTTTTTTATTTTATAATTTTTTGCTTATTTAACATAAATTTTCGGCAATAACTTTTTCACCAAAATAATTTTTTTGAAAGATCGGCTCGTAAATTTATGCTACATAAGAGAAAAATTGATATATAACAACAGTGGGTAAATGAGGCTCCCGTTAAAATTTTACTTTTATTCCCTCTAAATCGCTTGTTGTCTATTTTTGATTTTTGATACAACATATTGTTGTGAATCTTTGTACTACACAAAGAAGTTCGTGAGGTCGAAACATTCTCTTATAGGTCGAAATAACATCTTATAGAATTTAACCGAAAAACTTTAACTTTACGCCAATATTTTAAAAATTTCACAAAAGATTGTCGTTAGATGTTATTATACTATTTATTAATAAATATACTTTTGTTATATTTGATTTTTATTATATTTAAATTTTATTACTAAAATAAACATTACAAGCTTTGTGATACACAGTGCAAATTCCAATAGTAGACTAATTTCGAGCTTTTGGCTCTCATCAGTACTATGCAGGAAACACGAAGATTTCTCTTCGCGCCAGGTAAGTATACAATATTGCTGATTCAACTCTGTTGCATACTTTCCCTGTTACACCGGAAATCACATCACTTGCAAATTGGCTAAATCATATTTTGAAAATTTTTGAAATAATTATTTACTTTTTCAAAATGATATTTTTTAAATGTGTTCTTATGCTCTTATATGTGACTTTTGAAAATATGCAATTAAATTAAATTAAAAAATGACTCTATAAAATATAAAAATCCGGATTGTGACTTTTTTGCGTAATGTGTGCCCACCCTTATATATGATCATAATAAAAATAAATGTAATAATAAAAGAAAATAACAGTTCAAAGATGAAGAAAAAATTAACGGATTTTGTTGATTTTCATTTTTAGACTTTCGATCAAAATTTTACATAATTTTTTGGCAGTTTTTTTGAAAATTTTTGTTAAATACAAAACACGATATTGATCGATATTTAAAAAAAATAGTTTTAGCAATATCCTTTTTTCAAAAGCTCTTCATAAATTGACTTTTGTAAAGTCACATAATTTATTTGTGGTGTTTTTTACATAAATCAAAAACACTAAATCGGCAGTTTTTCTCAAAATAAACTTCATATGTAACACATTTGTGTTTATTATTGTAATAGTTGAAGTTTATTAAAGGTCAACAGTTGGTTTTAAATTATTTTATATTTAATATAATAGACTGACATGTTAGTTAATTGGATGTTTCATACAAATTGTCATTTAACCATTTCCCTTTGAAGACCATAATTTTCTAGTCGGAATTTTAAGTACCAATTTATGAAAATTGTGTTTATTCTTACTGCTGTGTCCTAACTACGAAATATGTATCCATACATTATCTTTAAATATTATTAATAATAATTATTAACTCAATATGGACATGTTTCACTAAGTATACTCTACTCAATTTTTGGTTTTAGTCTTTCCGCTTTATCGTATTTATACGATGAATATTATAATTACTCGCCAAACATGAGTAAAGTCGTTCAAAAAATTTGACTTTTATAAACTTGGGAAACGAAATGCAAAAGTAGAATAATTTATTTTACAAACATAAAATTTTGCAATAGTATTTAAGTATATTAGCTCAGATACCACATGTATTTAGTTCAAGAATAATTGTTGGTAAAATACTTTTTACTTATAATTTAATTGCATATATAAGCCCAAATGAATGACCTCTAATTTTGGACCACTTCAAAATGGAGGTCTGACTGTTTACTAATTTATTTAATCTTTAATTCATTTATCTATTTTATTCATCTATCTATGTATTTTATATATCAATTATAAAAATAATATTAATTAATAAATCGATTCCTAAATTGTCAATTAAATTTAAAAGAATGATTGAAAGAAAATAGAGATTTCAAAGTGTTAATATGAAAATTATGAAAATATGAAAAATATGAAAATTTTTTAATTTCAGGCCTGGATAGTTTTATAAATACAATCATTAAAAATTTATATATAAATGTAATAAATTTACGATTAAGGTTGATCTTTGCAAGGGTTCATTTTTATAAAATCTTTGTTTCATGCTTTTTTAATAAAAGCTCTCAATCTTGAATTTCGTCCTTTATTTTCAACGAGGTCTTTTTACAATGTTAATGCAACTAACAGTTATTCTTTGGAACCATTTTATTACTAGTCTTTGAGAAGCACATTTAAAAACTTTATCAAGTCAATCAAAAAGTACATAATGAAAGTTAATTGTGAAATCTTTGTAATTATAATGTGATATAAACTTAGAAATTCGATAAATGTTTAAGGCTGAAATAAGTAACCTTTTTTGTAATGGACCAAAACCGATGTTCTCAATATGTTTTTAGTGTTATGCACAAATGCACAAAATTAATTGAACGCTAATTAAATGTAAAAATCAATATTTTATTCTCTTTAGTGGCCACTAAAGTACATCGGATTAATTTTTCTTAATTTGATAAAAGAGGTTTTCTAAGTTGTAAGGAAGGCTTAAAATATGAATCTTGTCCCCGTGCACCAAAAACCTAGCTACATCATTGCTGTTGAGTAATATCTAGATTTGACATTAAAAAAATTATTCGTGGAATTTCATAAAATCACAAAATATTCCACAATGATTGATGGTAACTATGAGGATATAACGCCAAGACATTTTAAATCGAATTGCCACTTTTAGTTGAAAATGGAAACGAGTGACATTAGCTTTAAATTCTAGTTATTTTCTAGTCCTATTTGATCGTTCAAGGTGATATTTGTTGAATTTTTTATTGTTACATATTAAAATTGCAAAAAAATTGTTAATTGTCAGTAAACTTTTCAATTAGGTTTTTTGCATCAGCTATAGTTACTTATAAATTAGAATTGAGCTACGTACTTTACAGGTGACCTACTTAAGTTTTCTATTTTAACATAAATTCGATCCAATTAACCCAAAATTGACAAATTTTACATGGTTATCATGGTTACCAAATCGGTTCTATTAACGACCAGTGAAATATTTAATAATTTTGACTAACTTTTACAGTAGCGGGGGGTTGACCTTTAACAGACGGTGACACCTATCTAAAACCACTAATATAAAAATAAGATCATTTGATTCATTTATTTTTTCATTGGCCATTCAAGTGTAAACCGTGTTTCTTGAAGCACCAGTAGAAAATTTTAAAGATATCAATAATTTTTAACCTCAGATAATTAAAGTGACCACGGAATGCAAATTTGAGACTTGCAGGTGCTCATAAGACTTGAAGCATACAAAAACGTACCTATTACATATTAAGAATATTATAACCGCAATATTGTCTCATTAATTAATAATTACTGTCGTTTTTATTGATTTATTTGTTACCATTATTAGTAACTCAATTTAATTGTGATGATTTTTAGTGTTGCTAGACAATTAAACTGATTATTACATATTTGTATTTCATTGTCGATCATTTTAGCGTCAATTCGAACAATTAAAAATGACATTTAATTTCTATTTTAAATGAATATTAAAAATTAATATTAATTAATTGTTTGCATAGCTTAATGAAAAAATTGGTCGTAAAAGAGTGAAATGTGTTTCCGAGGGTTGCAACTGGAGAGGATTTCTCCGTGACTTTAATGATCATGAGCATAGAATCTATGATTTTCGAGAATTGAATAGTTCAATTGAACTGCCTTTTCTCAAAGAGAAAGACTCGTCTTTTGTTAGTTCAATTGATTTGAAAAAGAGTGAAATAATCGAAGTGGCTAAAATCGAAACTGAAACATCCCATTCAAACGGGATTGACCAAGATGGGAGCAATGTCATTAAAAATGATGAAGAAACAACCACGATTTCTTCGTTGACAGAAAGAATTTCAAGAACGAATATTGCTCCGCGACGTTTATCCAGAGGAAGCGAAAGCTCGTTAATGAGCGGTAGAAGTTCTATGTTGCGACCGACTCTTAGTAATTATCCAAGAAATGCGAATTTATCCACTCGGTGTCCGACTTATCGAAATTCTATAAATATGACTCGGTTATCTCGTTTGTCTCGAAATCCAACGACAAATATCGATAATATTTCCAGCTCTGATAATAATTCCTTTTCTATTGATGAAATATCACGCCAGACTGCACACAGTGAATATACTCAAACGAATTTCTTGGATTCTACCAATTCCTCCTTTGAAACCACATCTACTTTCAGCACCGAATCACCGTCGAGAATCGATAATATCGACTTGAGTCACCGTGGCGTGTCGGGAAATGCCCGTCGAGCCACTTTGTTGCCGGCAATTAATCCCAACAACATAAATCACGTCTCAGCGGAAAGAACACAAATGGAATACCGTCGATTAGCGCCGACATATGCGTCAAGGCGCGGTACTGGTTTCGGTGCCACTGAAGGCCGCGAACAATTGGCCATGATGTTGATCCTGTTGACGTCAGATCTAGAAGATCGAGTCACTCTAAGCGATCAATCTCATGAACAGACAAACAGTCACATTCAATCGTCCAATGAAAATAGCGGATCAGTCAATGAAAGCGTTTCGTCGAATTCAAGTCGGTCAAGTGTGAGACTTGGCAGATCTCGACTTCAAGAATTTAGAAATTTGAACCGACGTCTTTCTGAAGTTGCAAACAGTCTAGATCGATTGATAGCGAGCACCAGTAGGGAGAGTGACCATCGTCATACTGCGTTCAGTGCTACTCCAGAAAGTTCAACTTCAAATGCAACAAGTGATGCCGATGAAGAATTCACTACCAACACCAGCAACACAAATAATAATAATAATAATAATATAATAATAATAGTTTTTATCGTTGATATTGAAATAGTCAATAATTACACATCTGAAATAATAATGTTGATTATATACTTATTTCCATATTTTCTAACCGGAATTCAATCCACTACCAATCGGTTTATGGATATACTTTTTTCCATTTTTCTTTATTTCAATAAACTGAGTCGAGGTTTTATTTTATATATCTCCAGCTATATATATACATATGATATATGAAACACAATAAATTATTTGTGAATTTCAATTCGATGGTGTGTTTTCTTTCGTTTATTTCGCAGTTACATTTTCTCGATTTTCAAATTTTTATTTTGGCATAAAATTAGATATTACTGATTATTTTGATATCTTCATATCAGAGGAATTGTAAATGTTTGGATTTATTATTAGTGTGTATTTTTATTATTAGAATATATGAGAAAGAAATGTATCATCAATATTTTAAAAATGTAAACAAATAAACTTAAATGAACTTAATAAAAATTAATGTGAGTTTTAAAATCAACCCACTGCACATCCATTGAAATATGACATGTTGGTACTATACAGTTGCGGCGTATATAAGTAAATGCGAGGCTGCTTAATAAGAGTGTTCGACTTTTTTAAACCTAAAAGAGATGGACTGCTGATAAAAGGGCTTACGTCGCTTGATATGATCTAAAATTTGAATTCATGGATTTAATCATCCACGCTTCAGTCAGACCGCATCTCTCTTACCATCCTAGGTGACACTCAAGGTCTTCAGAAAACAAACTATACTGTATCAGATATCAAGACATAGACAAAGATAAAATTACTAAATTCAAATTATTTGAATTTTAATCAAAACCATCTAAATCAGTGGTTCTTAACCTGGGTTCGGTGGAGGTCAAGACCACCGACTTATATGATTCGTGGTGACGCGCCCGCTTGTTCATCATTGGCTGCAGGTGATCACGCAGCGGTAGAGCTTACGATTACCGGTCAAGATGGCCGCCCGAAAATAACCATAGACATTTTACTTCTATAGTCCGTACCTAGCTACTTTCAAATATAAAGAGAACATGTTTACACTATGCTCCATAACGGCAAAATTCTATGGTCACGATATAGCCGCTATCTTGACGATTCATTTTTTGACACAACACAGTACCGGTTATCTTATAGATTACTGGTGTGTTCTGTGTATCTTACGTCGGTGATACCTTTCTTAATATTTTAATATTTAATTCCTTCGCACTAAATATGTCGAGCAAAAAAATAGAGTGGTCGGATGAATATGTGCAATATGGATTCACATGGCTTGCCGGGTTTTCACCCAAATTAAATATACCCTTATTTTATGTTCAAATTCAATCCCGAGGAACNTGCAATATGGATTCACATGGCTTGCCGGGTTTTCACCCAAATTAAATATACCCTTATTTTATGTTCAAATTCAATACCGAGGAACCATTTCATATGCTAAGCATTAAAGGTAAACCGAAACTTGCATATGCTGGACATCTTTATAACATAAGGACGGAGAACAAATATGGAATACATTGGAAATGTATATCAAGAACCTGTGGAGGTAAGCTGCTTACTGACGTTAATAACATCCCCACTTACGCCATGGGACATGATCATAACAGTGATTATATTAAAATGAAAGCAGAAATTTTAAAATACAAAATTAAATTACGATCTCAAGAAACTAATGAAACACCGAGAGATATTATCAACACCTTAATTGGAAGTGAACCAGAAGAAATTTCATTATATTTTCCGAAATTAGTGAATTTAAGGGATGAAATAACAAGAAGAAGAAAGGATATTGGAATATCATCTGTAAACCTTCATGATGACATCCATGATTCTATCAAAACAACACTAAGGAAACAAAATTTCTTAGGGTTGGATACAGGAATTGATGACATTAACAGAGTTTTTATATTTATAACTTATGAGAATTTAATACATTTGAGTTTTTCGAAGATTTGGATATGTGACGGGACCTTTAATATATCTCCCAAGGGGTTTACACAGCTCTATACAATTTCAGCCTACGTAAATAATATTTACGTCCAGCTAGTTTATGGTTTGATGAAGAATAAGAATGAAGAATCATATAATGTATTCTTCAAACATGTTTTCTCAAAAATGTCGAGTTCTGTGCCTCAATATATCATCATCGATTTTGAAATTTCTGTATTTAATAGTTTAAGAAATTGTTTTGAAAATACAAAAGTAAATGGTTGTTTATTTCATTTAGCACAAAGTTTTTGGAGAAAGGTGCAGAGGAAAGAGCTAACCAAATATATAAAAGTGATTTTAATTTTAATGTTTTTTGTAGAATGATTTTGTCACTTGCTTTTGTTCCAGAGCATCTGGTTGTTGTCGAATATAAAAATCTAAAACACTTTTTCATGGAAACAAATATCGACAATAATATATTTTTGTTAATGGAGTATTTTAGAAAAAACTATTTTGGAAATATATTGTCCGAAGAAGATATCTATAGACCAAGATTTCCAATAGAATTTTGGAACTTACACTCCAGATGTCTTAACAACATTCCAAGAACAACGAATACCATTGAAGGATGGCATCGAGTTATGAATGGATATGTAAACATATCACATCCAGTATAGCAAAGCTTGGAGAAGAGTTGAAAAAAGAACAAAGTACAACAGAATTTAAAATTTTAAAAGCCTTGCATGAAGGAAAAATTCTAACGGATGATAAGAATCCCTTTGACAAAAAACTTCGAGAAAATTATGGTGTTGTTTATCTTAAAAAAATTGCAATGTGTTTTAAATAGCCATTGGGTGATTAATATTAAAATTGATTTTATGTTAGAATTTAAATATAAAAATAAAGGTATATTTAATTTGGGTGAAAACCGGATAACGTATTTAATCCCTTCGCACTAACTATGTCGAACAAAAAAAGAAAGTGGTCGGATGAATATGTGCAATATGGATTCACATGTATAACGGAACGTGATGGGAGTCAGCATCCTTGCTGCATCATTTGCAATGCCAAGTTGAGTAATTCTAGTCTAGCACCGGAAAAACTAAGAGAACACTTCCTTAAGCTGCATGGAGATGGAAAATACAAGAACACAACGTTCGCTGAATTCAAGGTGAAGAGAGCCAGATTTGATGAAAAGGCTACTCTGTCTGTACTCGGCTTTGTACCCGTCAACAAACCGTTCCTCACAGCATCGTACGAAGTTGCTTACCTGATCGCAAACCAGAGCAAACCACACACCATTGGTGAAACACTCATAAAACCAGCTATGTTGAAGATGGTGAATCTCATGCTGGGAAAAGCGGCTGAATATAATTTATCCCCAATTCCTCTTTCAAATGACACCATCGACGACAGAATAGAGAACATGAGCAAAGACATCTTGGCTCAAGTAGTTGCAGATCTGATTTCAAGCCCGGAAAATTCAGCCTTCAACTTGACGAGACCACAGACGTTTCCAATCTAAGCCAGCTTGCAGTGAACGAGATAAAGGAAGAATTTTTATTTTGTAAGCCTCTTATAACAACAACTAAGGCAGCCAATGTGAAGAATCTTGTGGATGACTTCTTCAAAGACAACTATCTTTCGTGGGATATGGTTTCTGCAGTTTGTTCGGACGGAGCTCCAGCCATGTTTGGAAGAAAGTCTGGTTTTTGTGCGTTAGTGAAAGCCGGTGCACCACACATCATTGTTACGCATTGTATTCTACACAGGCATGCGTTGGCAACAAAAACCTTTCCTCCTAAACTGGCAGAACTATTAAAAATTGTAGTGAAATGCGTGAACTATGTGCGAAATAGTGCTCTGAGGCACCGCATCTTCAAGGAGGTTTGTAATGAAAGGGGATCAAAATTCGATCAAAATTCTATACCATTCTAACGTTCGGTGGTTGTCCCGGGGACAGGTCCAAAATCGTGTTTTTGCCTTGCGTGTGGAATTAGCCCAGTTTTTTCAAGAGCAGCAACATTGTCATGCAGATTGCTTCAAAAATTCTGAGTTCATTCTCATTTTAGCGTACATGGTTGATATCTTCGCAGCTCTCAATCATCTAAATAAACAGATGCAGGGCGGTGGAGTCAACATCATCGAAGCGGAAGAAGGCCTGAAGGCTTTTCAAAAAAAGTTACCGTTATGGATATGACGAACAGAGAACGATAACTTTGCAAACTTTCCCCTGCTAGACGACTGTGTAAATAAGAACGAAGATGTACCTGAAATACTCGCGGAACTGAAGCAAGCAATCGCCACGCACTTAGATGAGCTTGCAAACTCTCTCGTTGGATACTTCCCTACAAGAGAGTCATATCCAGCATGGGTGAGACAGCGTTCACGTTTAGTGCTAAGACAGCAGTCAACATCAATGATGAATACCTTGATGAAATCATTGAAATTCAACAGAGCCAGGTTCAACAGCAATTCTTCAGAACAACATCGCTCTCAATGTTTTGGTGTCAACAAATGGAAATATACCATATTATTGCTAAGAAAGCTCTGGAGATTTTTATACCGTTTGTTACAACATATCTTTGCGAGCAATCCTTTTTGAAGATGGTGGATATAAAAACGAAGAAGAGGAATAGACTTTGTTGTGAAAATGACATGAGAGTGGCACTTGCCAAGGTAAAGCCGCGAATTTCTGAATTGGTTTCTGAAAGGCAACAACAGAAGTCACACTGATTTGAAGTAAATATTAATTAATATGTTTCATGTTTTGATTTAACCATTAAAATTTAATGTTTTGATCTTTGTTTTTTATTTTTCTTTTCATTTTATACACCTATATATAAATATATACCATGTTTTGAATTTGTAAAAATCTAATTTTATTTTTCAAATTAGGAGGGGTCAGTGAATGCGCATATGTAACTGGTGGGGTTCGGTACTTCCAAAAAGGCTAAGAACCACTGATCTAAATTGTTTACAATTACTAAAGTATAATCCAGTGTCCTTAAATATTCAGGTCTGATCTTCTTACGCCTATATTTAATTTTCCTCAGCATTGGACAACAACTCGTCCAAATTGAAGAGGACGTCGTCATCCATGTCCACTTCAAAATTAATATCACTGAAGTCGAACTCAGACTCGAAAATTGATGCTGATTCACGAGACTGGTTAGCTGCCGCTTTTTTGACCTGCTGTTTTGAATACAACCGATACAACTGTTGCGGTTTAATTTTTGCAGCAGGTGTGGTCTCATTGCTTAGATCGATGAACGACGGAGGGCCACTCAATCTCATTTTTGTGGCTGAGAAGAACATGTTGACAAAAACTAGAGTTGGAGATGGATACCGACGATTGGTGATGTGGGTTGAGTTGGGTATTCGAGCCTGCAAGTCAGCCTTGGTGTAATTTTGATGCTAGACATCTGTATCAAGGTACGCTAAGCTTGACTCTAGTCAATGAGCCCATCTCGGCAATAGTAGAGTCACCCTATTTTCTGATGTGCTTCTTTCATTTGTGCAGCATTAAACCTAGTGCTCTCGAAGCGATCGATTTTGACTTCGTACAGAGCAATTTTTGTCTGTAAGAGATATATTATTTAGTTTTTATCTGAACAGGAATAGCAATGCTTAAATAGAGTAATATTGGAAGACATGGTATTCTATAAAGATATATCACCATCAAAATATGTGAAGAAAGAGCAACAAAAAGAAAGATAATTAACCTATGTTACACTCAGAGGTTTGATTAGGTTAAACCGGTTTGCAGGGTGATGAAACTTACGATGACAATAATGATAAAATGAATATAATAGATGAACCTGTCCTATTGTTTGCAGGTATTCTGTATCAATACTATATAAATCAATAAACTCATTTTTAAGATATTATGCAATGAAGAGCTATATAACAGCGTGTTTGAAAGTTGTCTTGGAGAAAATAAATTTATTACAACTATGTCTCTTCTTAACAACTGTAATTAATTTCCCTGTTGATATATTTATGCTTATTGAAACAAAATAAACTTCTTGCGAAGTCAATATAAATTGAATATAATGTATTGTAAAGTATTACTAAAATATATAATGTCAGCTGATAAAAAATATGAATCAGATTAAGATCAAATTGTATCAGTTATCTAATATTGTATAAACTACACAGGAAGCAGAAACATTTAGATCGAGTAGTAACTTGGCAAGCTGAGCTAGAATGAGATCATTTTAGACATAATCTGTGAATTTTGATACGAAATCAAAATCCTCATCATTTGATGGAACTAAGGTAGTATCGCTGCCAATGTGGTGAGTACATCGAAATAAAATGTTTCTATTGTCAATTTCATGTTCTGAGGTAAATGAAAAATTTGTAGAGGCACACTCTGAACTATCAACTAAACTGTCTTCAATATACGGGCTAGAAATAGAATAATTGGTGAAGTCTCTAATTGGGGAATGTACATTCTCAAGGCATTCTTTCATAGGTCGCTTCGGATCAGTCTTTTTTGAAAGGTCTATTGAATTGTCGTTATCAGAATCATTGTCTTGATCTTCAGTATTTTCTTCTTTGTCATTTGAATTATCGAAAACAGAATTTACACTGGAGCACCAATTGAAAGCCGATTGATGTTGTAAAATTGGAGTTTTTAAATGAGATACTTTATTATAACTATTAGTAGAATTAGCTAAGTCTGTCCATGAAGGAGAATCGTCTTTTAATTTTTTATGGAATTGAGGACTTCGATTTCTTGGAGTGCAAGATGGACTGTAACTTGCGGCAAATCTATTTATTTCCTTGTTGCTGTGTTGAGCTCCAACAAGACCTCCCATGAACCCTGTTGTCATTGCAGCGATTGATTTCAAAGGATTGTTGGTTTGATCTTTCGTGTATTGAATATCTAATTAAAGAATTTATTTTAAAAGGCATTCATTATTTTCAAAGTATATTTATGTACAACATAATATCTGAAATTTTAAAGATTAATTCAGTAATTTTCTTCTTCTTCTTCTTATTATTATTCTTATTCTTATTCATATTCATATTCTTATTCTTATTCTTATTCTTATTCTTATTCTTATTCTTATTCTTATTCTTATTCTTATTCTTATTCTTATTCTTATTCTTATTCTTATTCTTATTCTTATTCTTATTCTTATTCTTATTCTTATTCTTATTCTTATTCTTATTCTTATTCTTATTCTTATTCTTATTCTTATTCTTATTCTTATTCTTATTCTTATTCTTATTATTATTATTATTATTATTATTATTATTATTATTATTATTATTATTATTATTATTATTATTATTATTATTATTATTATTATTATTATTATTATTATTATTATTATTATTATTATTATTATTATTATTATTATTATTATTATTATTATTATTATTATTATTATTATTATTATTATTATTATTATTATTATTATTATTATTATTATTATTATTATTATTATTATTATTATTATTATTATTATTATTATTATTATTATTATTATTATTATTATTATTATTATTATTATTATTATAAGCCTTTTGCTGCGAATAATGTATTTTATGAAAAATATTTCGACTATAAGATAGTCCTTGACAATTTCCTGGAATTTAGCAATCTTCTTCCCGAACATACATATCAATCATTCTTTTATTTACTTTTTCTTACTTCTCATTGGTTAAAAATGTAATATAATGATATACTTTCTTTTTCTGAAATTTTAAAAAAAATTTTTCATTCTTTTATTTACTTTTTCTTACTTCTCATTGGTTAAAAATGTAATATAATGATATACTTTCTTTTTCTGAATTTTTAAAAAAATTTATTTAAAATTAAAATAAACATCATTTAAAATTCAAAATGAAATACCAACTAAAATTTTTAAATTTTAAAGCTTCTATAATCAGCCCACTCTAATAAAATATTTTAAAATATTCATAAAATAAAGCTTTCAATAACTATTTATATACGCCATTTAAATATTTTAATAAATGTGTCAATTTTGATTTTTAAATCCTATATTTTGAAAGCATATTTCCTAAAATTTCTATATTATTTTAATTATTACTTTTTTAAATTTTTTTAATATTTTTTAAATATTATCAGTTATTCTCAAAGGTCAGTTATTCTTAAATGTCTATATGAGTTCTGAAAACCACAGGTTTTGACGCAAAAAAACATTAAACAGGCATAAAAAATGCGGTATTTTTAATGCTTGGAATGATGCTCAAAGAAAGTCAAAAAGAAACAGTCAAAAGAAATAACGCGTTTTATGTATGAAAATATCTTTTTGAACTCTACGATTACTACGAACATATAGTGAAAATAGAATCATAAATATTTTTCACACAAAGCTAGTTAAAAATGAAATTTATTTTTTCTTAGTCATTTTTAGTATTTATGAACGTCTTTAAATTTGAATTGGTCACTCATTTTTCGAGAATAGGGAAGAAATTAATTTTAATACTATGTAAACATTCATTTTGCCATTATTTCATTCCTGTTTTCACATTAAAGATGTATTCGTTAAGGATAGGTTTAAGAAACGTGAATATATACAGTGCAAATCATCAAATCGAAAATGAATAATACCACAGACCAACCTCAGTTATCATTTATTCTTAAGAATATCAATGAAAGACCACTATCAAAGGCGTTTTTTTATTCATAAGGAAGTGAGATAACCGATACCTTTTGGTAGTCAATATTCCAAAATGCAATTAATTGAAAATTGACTTTTACTTATTAATAAATTCCTTATAGTTATTATTTTACCATAAATGTAGTTAAGAAATAGATTTTACTCTTCAATATTTTAAATATATAAAATGTTTTTATTTTATTTTATTGATTTACCCATAAAAATCAAATTAACTTAGTGAATCGAATTTCAAATGATTTTTCAATTTGTTATTGAATTTGTAAATTGAATTTTATTGATTTTTATTTAAAACAAAATTGGGGTTTGAAAATTTTAAGAAATGGATTAAATAACATTTTTTAATTTTTTAGCTACTTTCCCGCATATATAAATATATATATATATATATATATATATATATATATATATATATATATATATATATAATTCAAGAAATTTTTTTATTTTTAATTCTACTTCAAATAAAAATTAAAACAAAAAATTTTATGGGTTTCATTCATTAAAGTAATTAGATAAAAATACGCATGACAAAACGAAAAAAAAGTTTTTGTTCAAACTTGAAATGAAAGAAATATTTTAAATTTTTAAAAAATTGTAAATTAAATAAATTTCTAATGATAATATTTGCTCTTTTAAAATTCAAAATTGGGGGCTGGAAAGGCTTATTGAAATGAGAAGAACTGTAATAATACCACATTGATATATTATAAGAAAAGTGGGTAAATAAATATTCGGTTTCAAGTTAAAAACTAAAGTTATACAAATACTAGCTTTTCTTTCATATTTTTAATTTTATGAATTCCGTTTCATCAATAATGAATTAATTTTTAATTTTTATTATTAGTAACTTAATTACAAAGTTTTGTATAATCTTCAAAAGAAATAAAGTAATTTTCAGAATTTATTAATTTAATTAATATACACATATTCCCCGATTTACATAGTAGATTAGTTCCTGAGAATTCCGTGTAAATCAAAACCTTTTAAATGGGAACAAAGACAATACACTTGTAAGGGATTGGTTCCAGCATAGTAATAAACTCGAAAATCGGAACTAGTTTATAATAAAACAACAAGAAATTCATATTTATTTAAACACAAAGTAAAAAAAGTATAATTCATTTTATTAAACATAGTGTATTACTGAATGTTAATCATCAGAATCATCAATATTCTGCCATCTCTTATCATTTTACATGCACACAGGAAAACAATCAGCGGTGAAATTCATTGATTCAAAGGTTTTCTGAAAATCTTTACAAAAATTTTAAATCAATGAATTTTTCATTAATTTGAAAGTTTTTAAATTTGATTTGATGTTTAAAAGAGAGTAAATACATCATTTCACAGTTGATTTGAATTTGAAAAAAATTAAAAATCGTCATTTAACGATTAATCAAAGGTGAAAACCATTGAATCCATCGAAAAATCTTTAAGATGAGAATCAACGGAAAAAACGTTGATTTACCATCCGAAAAGAAATAAATCAACAGTTGTAATTTTTGTGTGTGTAGTTTTCAAGTTTTTCTATTACGATTAAAATTTTTAGTGCACCTCTCCGGGCTCCCTTTTAAAACCGGGCCCGGGAAAAATACCCGTCTCCCCACCCCTCTCTTCGGCCCTGGATATACATGAAATGTCAGTAGGTTTAGTGTTAATATAGTTTTTGTTTTCCATTCATTTTTTTTATTTTAAAATTTGTATTATTTTTGAATTTACTTCAATTTAAAATTTATCATTATAAATATTTATTATTTTAATTAACGTTTTCAGTAAGTCATTTGTTGCATTATGTTGCGTTTGAGTTTCATTTCATGTCTTCCATTTCAGTTATAGGTTCAATTTGATCATCATTTTTCTTTAAACAAATTTTGGTATTTCAAATGAGTTTCGAAGTTTCAGTGTCAACTTTCAACATGTTGTTCATTTTTAATAAAATTTTTGGTACTTAAAGTACGTAATTCCGAGTGAAAAGAATATGAATCACTGAGCACTATTACCTTATCCAGAATCCACTGAATTTCAGGAGGATAGATGTAACCTTCACATAATTAATCAAATGAATATAGCATTGTGCCTACATGTACAACTGCTAATACTGGTAAATTCTTGAGACGTTAAGGAAAATTTTGTAAGAGCACTATTTTTGTTTCAATTCACTTAATATTTCTCAAAATTTTGGTTCAGATCTATTCGTTTTGTCTTTAAAATCATCCGTAACAAATTGTGAAATTAAAGAAAATATTTTAAATAAAACTTTATTACTTTGAAAAATATCGCTTATACCAAGTTTTCGATGCCGTGGTCTTGAAGTTAAGAGAGAAAAGTAGAAACAATCTTATTAGAGAAAACATGATATTGAAGAAAGTCGAAAAGGCTTAAAGGGTTCTGTTAATCTTTGATATTATTGTGAAGTAAACGTTAAATCTTACGTTAGATCTTACTCTTCAAAGAAAACATTGAAAACTTACTAGAGTTGGATTAATTCTATAAATATATTCGAATTACTAAAGAAGTAAATAGTCAAATTTCTATTTTCAAAAAAGTTGTTTTATTATTCCAAAAGTGATCCCGATTCACAAGTAAGATTTGCAAATATAAATTTGTGAGGTGTTATTATACTTTTTTATATTTTGTGTAAGGATTTTCGGAACCACTTTCCAGATTTTAACAACCAAGATTAACTTTGGCTGAAGTAGAAAGAAGATCAAAAAACATTACCAAATAGAAGTTATAAAATAATTTGGAAATACCAATGATAATTAAAATATGATTTATTTATGTAATGCGTTTAATAAGTCCCTACTCTCTCTATATTAACTTTGCTGATGTTTGTATGTGTCACGTAAATTTTGTAAGTTGATCGGATTGAGCTGAAATTTGGCAAGCAGATTCAGATCGGTCCAATCACGTAAAGTGAGTTAATTTAAAAAATATTGATATGTCAAATCTAGTGTTTTTTTCCTTATTTCAATATAAATTCTTATCTATTCATTAACTTCGTATTAAAGAGATAAGGTAATCTAAAATATGTTATATAAGTTTGAAAAAATAATTGATATGATTATCATTTTCACATTATCGTGATCACATAATTTTGGGTTTTGTTTGGTCACGCAAAAAAGTGATTTTATGTAATAATAAATATTTCATAGTATTGAGAACGCATATTGAAATTTTAGTTTTGAGTGAAATTAAGAGAGTTAAATATAGAGAGAGTTTCAAAACCCATGTTTTTTATGGTTGGTTTTTAATTTTGGAGAAGCCATATAAGTATAGTGTAAAGAGATAGTTTGTTTTTTCTTTGTCATTTTTCTTTATCATAGTAAAAAACTTTTAAAAGACATGATCTCACAAATCAAATATTGAAATATGAAATTCACGAGTTGTGGCAGTCTACGAGGATGTTCCATCTTTATCAAATATGAAGAACTGGGTTTATGCATTCAGACGAGGTTTTTATTTCAACCTTTAGCCAGGGGTTTCAATTCGTATTTTCAATGTTTTTACATATTATATAAAATATTTCCCCAAATTTCTTCGAATATAATTTAAAATTAATTTTTATTGCCACAATTACTGACAATTGCGTTTACAGATATCATGAAAACAAATATATTCAAGTTGAATACGAATAAATGGCAGTTACAACATGTCAAAAGCGAAGTTCAAAAAATCTATTTTAAGAAAACATTTCCAATTCTAAACTTAGATTTTGTTTAGCACATTTTTTAGTTAAATGAATTTTTAAAAATAAAAATAAATATTCAAATGCTTCAAGTCCAAATGTAAAAGTATTAAATAATGTAACATTTTCGTCAAAAATGAAATGATTGCTTTATTATTATTATTATTAATATTATTATTATTATATTTATTATTATTATTATTATTATTATTATTATTATTATTATTATTATTATTATTATTATTATTATTATTTTATTATTATTATTATTATTATTATTATTATTATTATTATTATTATTATTATTATTATTATTATTATTATTATTATTATTATTATTATTATTATTTATTATTATTATTATTATTATTATTATTATTATTATTATTATTATTATTATTATTATTATTATTATTATTATTATTATTATTATTATTATTATTATTATTATTACTAATAGTTTTACTATGAATATTTTGTTAAAATTTAATAACATATTGATTAAATAAAACTAACATTTCGGACGACATCTTTTAATAATTATCTCGGGCACTCCTGCCTCGCGTGAGCAATCTTCTAAAGCCATTATGTGTTTCTTTAAAATAATCCAATTTAGTACAATAATTTGAGTTATTAACATATCTAAAAATTGACAGAAAATCACCTCTTGCATTTCTGTTTGAATGGTCAATTGTTCGACTTTCATTTCAGAAACACGTCTTGCTTTCTTTTGTAAGGCTATTCGGAATTCATCTCTCTGTTTTTCATGCATAAGTAAACCTATCCATAGAAATAAGGAAATTTAATTACACATTACACATCTAATTTTCATATATTAAATTGTATCATTAAATTGAAAGTAGTTTTTTTATTTTGTTTTAATTTAATTTTATTTAAAAAATTTCCTAAATTTCATTTTTTTTATAATTTTATTTAGTAATTTAATCTTTACCAACTGAATTAGTTAAATAAATAATTATTTCTATTTCTTCTCAAAATTATAAATTCAACATATTAAGCCATATGATTTCCTTTTTTAAATTTCGCGATGAAATATATTTTGCATAAATGATCGTTATATACTCATTCCAGAAAGATTATCAGCTATCTCACTATTTTAATTTCATTTGATTTCATAACTATTCACATCTTCATGCAATTTTGATGTTTTTATTATCTATCGTATTCTCTTTAATAATCCAACATTCCATCCCTAGTAAACAAGATTACATTCATGTGTAATCCCTGCTTTTAAAGGATACATATTTATTTTTAAATTAGTCAAAATTACTTGGAAAAAACAGTGCCGAAAATTCGTGAATATCAAAAAAATATCGATATATTTACTGATTCATAGTCAAGCTTTTAAAGAAATGTAATGTTATAAATTATTAGCTTTATTACCAGTCATATCAATCTTTATTCATTATAATTAATTTTATTCATCATGTTATTAGAAAATTATTTCAAAACTTGGCTATCTATAATATTTATATTACACAATGTTTAGAGATTTTTCATCCTAGATTTTCATTTTCATTTTCATACCAGAAGAAAATGTCTTTCAAATCCAAACATTTGACTTTGAGCGAAACCATAGTTGAAAGTAGCATAGTTGACATAGAAATGACAATTAGAATCATATATGCATACGCCACGTTGGGAGGAATTCTTGAGACAGACAGATATATTTTCTGTTTTATAATATAAATATTGACCGTTTAAGAGAAAACAATTATTACAAGTAAACAATGTTTCGTTTTCCATTATTCAATAATAAACATATATGTATATATTCTTATTGATAATGACTAGTAGTTAAGCAGTTAATAATTTATTTATTTAATTATTTCATTTCCGAAAGTCAGCTTGCAAATTCTAAGAATTAATCTAAGAATTCATTTGAAGTTATGAATAAAAAATTTACAAGACAAAGTTAAGTCAACGCTTTGAAAAAATTATTTTATTTACAGTTATGATATTGCATCAAAGGTCAAAAACCGTATGGAAAATTCGTTTTAATGTACACGGTGTAATTTAATACAATTA